>JBBBVU010000007.1:29278402-29288578 GCA_037177055.1 Atherinosoma microstoma
TAATGATCGTTATTGATTAGTGGTTAGCGATAAGTTAGCGATTTTGACAAAAGTCCTATGATGAACCGGCTGTAAATAAATGGCCACAAGATGGAACATGATTCTAAAATAATTTTTACATCCTTGTTGATGCTGTGTAAACATTTATGGGTGTCCTGCCTTCCTTCTGCCGCCATCTTCTCTGATGTATCGGGTGTATGCTGGGAATATTTTATACCCCTTTGTTTGAAGTGCGGTCCTGGGCTGTCTTCATTTGGAGCGTTGTGTGGGTCTCACCCTTGGCCCCTCCCCTTCATCTAAAAGAAAATTAAGATAGCCCTTCCCCTAACATAGATGAGCAAAACAGAGGGGGAGGGCTGAGAGGTAGAAATGGGATTCAGCTTAAATGTGTCATATCACAATTCAAATTCAATGCTGGACGTGCTTGATCATTGGGAAATTTTGAGTGAAATGCTACTGCTACTTTCCCCTGCAAATAATGCTCGCAAAACAAAAAAACAACCCATAATTCAGTTTGGCAACACAAGATTACAAACAATTCATAGTGAAAAGAAAAGTGAGAACCTTAGGAAGTGTAGATGTTATTGCTGATTAGCACCTAATTCCTACATACTTGTGTGTTCTTTTCTCAAGTCAATCAGAAATCCACTCACAACCACTCATTTCATTCATTCCTACGGGAATAACCATGGCATCCGACCGGAGGGCAAATCTCTGTTTTCCATATTTTTTCCACCCTGGAATTTGCCTCAGGTGGACTCAAGCTCCAAAAAATCTAAACTTTTGCAGCAGATGTTGCAGAGAGGACACACTCTATGCCAGGAAGTTGAACAAAAAAGTTCAAACAAGCTAAAAAAAAATAGCTTAGTCGTCAAATTGATCACTCTTTGAACAGCAGCAGCAGCGATGACAATAGGCAGAACAACTTACCTGCTTTTCCAGGTGTATGAAAACCATTGTTTCTGCACATAGTTCAGAGTTTAATAGAAAAAACAATTCAAATGGATTCTTTGCATTGCATCGAGCACTTGGATGCATTTTCTGCATATAAAACTATAAAAGAGGAATGAGGCCAAATCCTTCCCAAGGGTCTTAGTTGTAAGGCACTGTGAGTTAGCAATTGCTAATATAGCCTTAATTATAGTAGTAACACATTGTGTAGCAGATTGAAGTAATGGTATCTGTGCTCACAATCTTCACATAACCTTTTCACTTGAGCACTTTGAAGACAAGTGATGAAATAAGGTGCGACTGCTTATCAAATCCCCACACTCCAATAAACCTATCAAAGAAAGCACTGTTTGCTTTAAAGATGAGAAGTGAAGTGATTTGACAGCATGATTGCACTTGTGTGAGAATGGAAGTTGGCACAGCTTAATTTTAACACGCTGCTCACAGTAGGTTTACCATTTTTATTATCTTAGGTTAGTGTCTGGGCATATTTACTAATTTGTACTCAACAAAAAGTAATTTGACAGGATGATGGCACTGAAACAAAAGTTGATGAGACATTTCCCTTAAAAAACCTGATAGTGGGACAAAGGGAAATGTATGACTTGTTCATATATTATGTTTAGAGGTTTATGGACCAAAGTGGTGGACACATCGAAGTAAGTCAGTCCAAAAGTCTCTGAAAAGTACCTCACAGGCCGGCACTTTTAGCTTCTTCTCTGTGTGACAGGACATGTGATATATGCTGGCTGGCCTGTGGGTGTGCATGGTGTCGCCATAATGGAGTGGTAGAGCTGCAGGTGTTATGGATTGAGAGCGAGTGGACTCATCCATGAATCTGCCCCTAACTGTTCTTTTGCCTTTGTGTTGGTAACGATCGTCTGGCTCCCCTCTGTCAACGTATTTCCTCCATCTTAGTTTAGAAGCAGAGATATATCTCTCCATAAAGGCCAACACAAAGAGTGCTGGAGAGCCTGGCCTTATACAAAAGACCCGGGCCTGGTGCTTGATAAAGGCTTATGGAGAGGAGAAGAGCTGATGGCCAGGGGACTGTTGGAAAGACCTATTCTCTTCACACACAAAGACATACTCTCACTCAAGACACTATCTGTGTGCTGATATGCTGTTTTGTGAGTGCACGCGAACATGTGTGCGCGGCTGCCCTGCTCATTTTTTCTCATATGCGGCATCCTCTTTTCTTTCACACATGATAGCACACACACCTTTCTTTCTTGTTAAAAGATGCTAATAGAACACGTGACAAAGCCCCAGTAGACAGCGCTTAGACAAAACACTGACTTTCTAAAGCAGTTCATTTTCATGCAGAGACTATCCAAAGGACTGCCAAAGCATGCTTTCTTGAAAAGCAGGATTTTCACTAGCGCTCAGTCATTTGGATTTCTATTCAGTCTCACTTCATTAGTAGAGCTGCTGATCACGCTGATGTTTGAGGACATCAGGTTGGTTTTTAATTGCTCCCTCTGATACTGAATAGAAACCCTTGTCCACCTTAATAAATTTGCAGTATGTGACTGAAAAGTATCACCTGTTTGTGTCTTTTTTTCTTTTCTTTTATACCTACAGAGAAGTGGGTGAGAGGCCGCGCCATTGACCGTGGCGAGGTCGACATCGGAACTCAGCAGAGCCAGGCGATCCCGCCGGGACTTTTCTGGAGGTTTCATATGACTGTGCACCATCCGACCTACGTCAAGTTCAATCTCTCTCTTTCACACAACGCACTGCTGGGGGTCTACGGACGCAGGAACATCCCGCCTACACACACTCAGGTAGAGATGGCTCCTGTTGTAGCCTGCTGTTCGCCCAGATGGACTGCTTTGTTTCCACATCCACACTAATACACCTTTCTCTCTCCGATTCTGTCCTTTCATCCACACTCAAGTGTTTTTGACACTTACAACAAGTGCTTATTTGCGCTTCAATTTAGAGCTCACAAAGAGATCTTTCGAACACTAAAGTTTTCCTGAGAAGACAAAACTGTTATTTGCTGCTGAAATAATGATTCAAATTCTGTCTGTCTCAGGTTGTCTTAAAAGTAAGACGCTGAATGCTGCAAGGACGTGGAAGTTTGTATCACTGCGTGGATTTGAATCAATTTTTTCATTTTAAAATATAGATCTATAGTCAGACATGTGTCCGTAAACTATATGTATGCGCGTTTGTGAGGCACATTTCTGAGAACACAATAACAGGTTGATCGATACGTCAGTGCAGCAGAGCATGAATTGCTATCTGCTTGTTTAACAGGTAGAAGTTACAAGCTGTGAACGAATTACCATTTTAAACTTGTTCTGACAACAGAAACAGAAAATATGCAAATGAGAACAATTAAGTTGTGAGTTCGGCTGCGTTAAAAACACAGTGGAAGAGATGATGGAAAACCACTTTTCCATTCTCAGACTCAGCAGAGTAATCAAGCTGTTTGTCCTACTCCAACTGGATGTAAACTGGGACTTTAAGTGATGCTGTATTCTGACTGGAAAAGTATTTAGAAGAAGATATTCTCCCTGCAGGGACAAAAATCTCACCCAAATCGACTTTAAAAAGTTTGGACATGCATTGTTTTACCTGTGAATTATCAGCGTGTCAGGTGCACACAGTGTAGGGCAGCACTGTGCCATGCAGGAAGCGCTTCTACAGACAAAAATACAACACACTTGGCGCTCTCTGCTTCTTAGCATCAGTGCGTCCCTGCTCTCGACTGCATGAAGAGGTCTAATTAGCCGTTTTTGACACTAGTGTGACACTGAGACCTCAGGGGAGATAAGACTCAGCAAGGGTTTGCTAGTTCAAGGAGGACTGAGGAAGGATAGAAAGGGAGGGGGAGGTAAGGGTGGTGGAGACACTTAAAAAGGAAGAGAAACAAGCACAGAAAGGTTTAGACAGATGAAATAAAAGCCGGCTCTATCGAAAACCCGGGTGGTAAAGCATGCCCATGCTGTTAACAGTGAGGGTCTAGCTCTTGAGCCAATGCCAAGTTGATATGAACCACCATTTCATTTTTTTCCCCCCATACAGATTCTGGTTTTGCATGAGATAGGCACATTAAATGCTCTTCCCTGACTTATATTCAAACATTTCTCTGATAGCATTCAGCTCAGTCTCACACAGCTCGCCCAACAGAAGCCGCACACCATTGCACAAATGTTGGCTTGCAAATTTCTGTTTGATTTATGCTTGTTTTGTGAATCCACCGTCTTGCTCACTCCAGCCGGATAATAAGTCCATCCGATTATGTCTCTGTATTGTGTTCAGTTCGACTTTGTGAAACTGCTGGATGGGAAAGCCCTGCCCAGGTCCTTGACTGATCCCATGTCAACTGCCAAAGTTCCCAAAGGTCTGCTGCTGAACGGCCTGCAAGAAACGGGCTTTATCGAATATATGGACCCCGGAACATGGCACCTCGCTCTGTACAACGACGGCCGCAGTCTGGAGCAAGTGCTACTCCACAGCACCCCTATTGGTGAGCAGGAATTTTGCAGACCATTTGCTTCCCACTGGTAGAGCCTCAGGGTTGCTTCACTCTCATGTTCAGCCTTTCTTCCCATCTGTTGCAAAAACATAAGGATATGGCCAATTTGAAACTCAATGACATTTGAGGGAAACTTTTTCCTATCACAAGAGTTTGTTTGGCATTGCGAGAGAGAGCAGTTAGAAAGGGGAGGACAGTTCTTGTAGTAATGACAGGGGTTGCTAACTGCAGCTCATTGCCATGACACACGAACGAATTGCAGTGTAAATTGAAGCATGTGAATAATGCAAGAGTACGTCGCTGAATATAGACAAGTGGATAATTACAAGGGGTGGTTTGTTCACTCCCTCTCTGTCCAGTAGTCTTAAAGAGCACACCGTGTTCAGACATGCTCCCCTCGAACAAAAAAAAAAGTGTTGGAAGAGGTGATAGTAGAGTAACATCACAAGAGAACATGTTAGTTTATTTGTAGCAGACAGCTGAAACAGCCATCACTTGCAGGATGTGATGAGGACATGAGGACTGCTCCATGAAAAGCCTCTATTTTGGGATTCTTTTTTTCCATATGTATCTTTGTTGTGCAGATTTGTGTAATTCAGGAAATGATCAGGAACATTGCACAGCTAAATATGTGTATCACCATCTTCCAGCTGTAAGCCAATCAGTAAACACCTCCATAGAGCCAAACATTGCACTGAAAACGTCTTTCATCTCCCTATCGACGGAGTCCTTTCTCTGACAGTGTGTGACAGCTAGACACAGAATTTATTTCAGAGCTGTCAAACATTTGTTGACACGTTTACTGTCTGTAAAGTCTGGAATAGACCAGAGCCTTTTGAATCATATATTTTCAGCTAAACGGGAAAAAGGAACTCTTTCTCTTTTTTCACTGCCACTTTCCAATAATCAGTACAAATATAGACACAACAGATGGCCTTAGAGTACAAGCCTTTAGTCTGCAAAGGTTTTTTCTAAAAAAAAAAAAAAGATAATAATAATCAAGTGATTTAGGTGGAAAGAGGAAAATAAAATTAATGGATTGGTGTCAAAGTTCATTGGACTGCTCATTTATACCTCTAACGAGGTTTACAGCCAGACGCTGCATTGTTTTGGGGGCAGAAAATCAAAACCACTGAGCCACAATACAGTAAATTCTACTAAGAGATGCAGTATGCTGTAGCCTGAGAGCTGGGCTTTATGGAGAGACGGTGGAGAAATGAGATGATCCCTGTCGGGAAACTGAGCTTTTCCGCAGCAAGTAGTAACTGGATCCAACAGCGAAACAAAGCGCATAAATAAGAAAAAAAGCAAAAGAACATTGCAATAATAAATAAATAAAATATGTCAAATCAATACAGTGTAGTTTATGACAAGGAGGAGAATATGAGAACATGACGAGCATAAAAACAGTACATGAAATGATGCTGATTGGAGGGTGAAAAAAATCCATTTTTTGCTTGAAGACATGCTGTTTGTAAAAATTGTGTTGGTGTTCAAACACGTTCACAAGAGTAATGACATAAGGTTGCCTATGTGGTTCCATGCAACAAAAAAAGCTTGTCATCAATCATCAAAGTAGTAAAAGGTAAGTTGAAGTTAAAAAAGTGGAGAGAGTTTAGTTCGAGCAGAACAAAAGCATGTGTTTGGTCGGCAGGTACGTGACCGTTAACAGTCAGAAAACATTGTGAAACCCATCTTACACACACACAAACACGCACACACACACACATAATTCAGTTACATCTTATTTAGGGCTGCTGCTGGGCAGGAAACAAAATTGTCTACATAACTTTTAGGTTTCACTTTTTATGTAAATATAACTCAATTAGATGCACTTTGCTCTTCAGATGCAGTTATATATGATGATATGCGTTTGCTGCATATATTAGTCATTCTCTCTAAAGGGATTTACTTCCAAATGTGTCATAAAATGCAACAGAATTTTCTGAAAGATGTCAAAAATTTTCATTCAAAAGGATTTCCATCCATTATTATTGTACATCTTTTATACAGTGATTCTGCAAGTGATGTTAATTTTGTAGGCAGATCTGCAGAAAAAGAGGGAATTATGGGAAAACGTTGTTCAAAGAGGAGTAAATAAACCTCAAGCAAAAGAAAACAAACCTTATATGTATTAAGATGATGCAAAGCCTGGCGACGACGGACGCAACAGACAAAGGAAATAGAAACTAAAGATGGAAAAGTTCTCGTTGTGGTCCATGCTATGGTTAGAGTTTGTTCTGTAACAGACTGCAATCACATGGCATGGTGGGAATATGGATGCATGTGGCTCCAATTTTGATCTCTATCGATTCACAAATGGGAGTTCTGTGAGTAGTGAGCAGAGTGGAAAAGTGCAATGACAATGTCTTAAGCTAGCCATGTCTTCCGTGAAGGTTAGTAAAGTTAAATCAAGTCTGTAAACTAAGTTTCCCTACAGACAGGTCCTTACACCATCAAGCAATAAAATCTCCACTCACGTACACTAAACACAACTTTCCAATACAATCACTAAATAAAAACCACTTAAAAGAAATAAAAACCACTAAGATTAAATAAAAAACACCCAATTGAATAAAAACAGTCCTCAAAATATAGTCCTTAAATAAAGTTATGTAGAGCTACTTTAATACTTACATTTGACCCTCCATGGCCTCCAGTGGTAACATCCGTATTGCATCTTGCATAGAACTTCTAAGGACGTACACAACTATTACTACAAACACTGTTGCTTAAATGAGGTAGCCATCACAAACACTAAAATGTATGATTAAAAGCATAAAGTATATTTTACACCCAAGAAAAAATGACCAACTGTTCCATTTTTGTTGTGAAACTGCATCATTTTAGATTTTAAACCAAAGTAGCTTTATTTCATGTTATGAAAACTAGTTATGTGCTGTACATGTGTTTATTATCTATCAGCAGTCATCCAAGTTTTTCAACTCTTAAAGTCAAACGTTGAGCGTTTCCATCTATCAAATTTAAAATGTGCATCAAGACACAACGACTGATCCATGTATTATATCTGAATTGTAGAAAAAAGGAGAATAAAAAGATAAGATACTGCTTATTTTCAGAAAAAGTATGGATCACATTACATTTTCCAACATACCACCAACCAAAAAAAGCTGCAGCTACGGGTATTGATACCTTATTCCAGCCCCACAACTATTGACATTTGCAAGTAACCCACAAAAGCTTCGGCTTAATGACTTCTGCCATTTCACCAGCTCAAATCTAACACCATCTTCTTTAAATCTGCTCAGGCAGAATGTGGCGCTTCCTCCAGGACTATTAATTATGCATAATTGCTATGCTCCACCCGACATCACACATCCTCTAAAATAACTTATCTTTTACAATGTGGCTGACAGAGTATGAGAGGGTTTCACATAGATACAGGGAACTTTCTGCAAAATAGATGACAAACAAAAAGAAGAAGATGATACTTCTAGTTAGCTGAGCAGCCCATTCATTATTTCATAAATTCATAAAGCCCAAGGGTCATAAAGCATGCCTGAAACTTTACAGGCTCATAAAATACAATTGTAATGCTTATTTGACCAATCAGATCACTTGGCTGGAAGCACTCATTTTATAATAGCATTTAACTTCAATAACTTACAGCATGAGTGATTTCTAACTGTAAAGGGGTTTAGTCAGTGGAAAGAGCAGAGTGGGTGTCCCATGAAAGGATGCACACACACTATACAGCAACATATAGAAACATGTCTCTTCATGCATTGGCTCTTAATTACCAGGAGAGTTTTATTGCCAAGACACTGACCCGGGAGATACTGAGCTTATATCACTGTTATAACCCGGCATCTTGCAGCTTCGTGAGCTTTCCGAGGGATCGCTCGTCTCAGCTGGATTAAAAGGAACTCTGCGACCTTGCAGATAAGTTTTTGTTCATTGCATGTGTCAGGTGCCAAATGCAATATTGGAATTTGCATATATAAGGCTTTTTTTCAGGGAGGAGAGGAAGAGGCGCATATGGAGAAACAAATGTGAGTGCTCCTGACTGTGTGGGAGAAAAGATGATTGGCACTCCTCCTCTCCATCAGTATGACAATGACAGGTGATGGAGGTGAAAATGACTTTGGTTTCTGTAGTGATGCACCGCGCTGGAGGATAACACTGTGCTGCCGGCTACTGGCAGGGCCTGTCTCATTAGCATGTGTCACACGCGCCTCAAGGCGAGTGTCACATAATAAATTTGCCTGCATGTGTTTGTAAACGTGTGCGTGCACGTGTGCGCAAACCTTGCCACTGAAGGATTTGTCATCCACGCTCCCTGCACGGAGCAAGCCAGGGGGAAGACCGCAGTGGCTTGACACAGGAGTCGATCCCTGTTCGGAGGAGCCGGGCAGGACGACGCAGGGGTCAAATAAAGGATGGCATCATTGACACCACTTTTTAATTACTCTATCTCACTTAGATAGAGCTCATATAGCAAAAGAGAACCAGCAGTTCACTCGCAAATCCCCAACTCTGCCAGCCCCCGGGTGCTCCTCCACCAGAATCCCCCATCTCGAGCAGAGCTGACAGAGCTCAGCAGGCTTATATAATGCTCCAAAAGCATAAAGAAGTGCTCCCCCTCTTTATCTGTCTTTGCCATACTGCCTGTTCCCGGAGAATGCGATCTGACATGATGGACATATCAATGGGAGAACAGGGGAACAGTAAAAGGAAGGCAGCTAATTCAAGTCCGATTGAGGAATATGATGAAACGTACATAGCCTAAAGAAAGATATGATGAAATAGACGTATTCAGATGAGATGAAGCTCTAGTAGGAACAAGCATCACATTGATCTTTGCCATGCTGGAAGTGTATCTGCTGCAGGGACACAGATTTTACACCTACACTCACTCGTGCACCGACAATGTCAGATTTTATATCGTTCAGTTGGGTTTCAGACTGCGCCTCTTGTAAACAGTTTGTTGATTAAGCCTTGATGTTTGTAAATTTGCGTGCGGTGTGTTTCCAACCTGTAATGCAGTTTAATGTGCTTAGTGCTACTGAGTGTAAGTGAGTGCTTGGCCGTCCCCCAGAGAGTGATAGCAGCTGGATCAGACTAATCTAATATAGCCACTGTGTCTGGGGAGCCATCCGTTGCTTATCAGATCTTTCATTCAATAACTATGAGGGCCGGCTTATGCACCACAAGGAAAATTTTCTTGCTTTACTTTTTTTTTTCCCACTCTGACTTTTGTGCTTGATTTGTGAATGTGCCCATGTTTGTGATTATGCAGACTCCATGGACGGCTGTTCAACAGACTGTAATGGAAATGGAGAGTGCGTGGCTGGACACTGCCACTGCTTTGCTGGATTCTTGGGTCCCGATTGCGCCAAAGGTGAGCAGTTTTTTGGCTGGTGTTATTTTATGTCTTGGAAGGACCATACCCATTCACTTTGGAGTTGTGCCACGTGTGCAATATTATTTCATTTTTATGAAAGACCTCCATAAATGTCTTTTTTTTTTTTGCAAACGTTCATCCAACAAAAATAAATAACAAGGGTCAAAGGGACTGTTCAGCCCTCCATGAATGTTAAAAGAAAGTGTGAGACTTTAGACTTGATTGCAATTTTAGAGACTTGGATTAGTGTTCATAAAGGACTGGATTTTAGCCGGATGGGTACGAATTAAATTACATTAAAGGTCCCATATTATGCACTTTATTCCCAATCTTAAACAATTCTCTGATATATCATTTAAATCTTGGCGCC
>JBBBVU010000007.1:29311805-29333666 GCA_037177055.1 Atherinosoma microstoma
TTGAGTGCTCCTAGCGCTTCACAGCCTTACAGTTGTACAGCAAAACATTGAACAACTGTTTATGTAAGCAGCAGATAACATGAGTTCTATGTGACGTAGGTGAGATTAATCCAACTTTCCGAGCTGGAGATCTGCCTTCACGGGGGAATCTGATTGAAATTCTGACTTGGAAGTTGGAAATTCCGACATTTTCGTGCGCAACTTAAACGCACCATTAGTCAAACCATACATACGCCGTCTCTTAATCCACGCTGCGCTGCAATGATATTAATCCTGTTTTACTGGTGATGTTTGCCACCTTAAGCGGGGAAAGTGTCAGTGTTTAAAACCTTAACCAAACTTTAAAAAATAAATAAAAATCCTGGTATGTATTTCAGCGTGAGAAACTGGAGGTGTGGCGTGAGGGCGTTTGAAACCGCTCAAATGCGTGAGTCTCACGGCCAATGCGTGAGAGTTGGCAGGTATGGCTATGCATAGTGCAAAAACAGCCATCGCAATCAGTTCCACGTTTAGTAAACCATGTTGCGTGTGCAAAACTGATTTAGTTGCATCTACTCCTCCCAGTATTTTGCACGTTCTGGCAGAAATGGCCAGATTGCATATTCATTCAAGACAAACATGCAAAATGGATTGCCCTTTTAATAGCCAGTTTCCTCGGTGTGCCCTGTTCGTAAATCAGCTAAAGCATGTTTTTGCACATGTAATGAAGTTTGCGCGTGTTATAAGAGGCGCAAACCTTTTGTAAATCAGGGCCATAGATCAATGGATTGATGATTATGACAGTTCAGCATCTATTGGAGATCTCAGACTAGCATATTAGACCGCTAATATGACACACTCTGCACCACCGCCATCAAAACATGGCACTTTAAAACACTTGCACAGACTTGCAGAATCAAGATGCAATGAAGGTGTTCTTGTGGCACATGCTCCAACCCATTACTAAAACACATTATTTTAATTTTTGCTTTTCATTTGTCACCTGTCTGTATTTCCAATAAAAGCGTTTGCACATTTTACACTCAAATCATTTTTTCCACTTAGAGCAGCACTACTAAAAAAAAAACTTGCAATGGGGTCACACATAGTAATCAACACAGCAGTTCCCCTTTGCCTTTTATTTTTGCATTATTAGTATCTACTGTAAAGAGTATATTTGACCCAATATCTGTCAAGTTATTTTCAAACAGACATAAAAGAAAGCTGTTTTACATTAAAAAGCTTATATAAGTCCCTTCGCCAGACAGCACAAAATGTTAGTAATTAGCCTTGGGACATTTAACAAGATACTGAAGTGACATTTAGGTTGGAGTTGTAGATGTAACACTTCTCAAATCTCCATTAGGGAAGGGCAGTCTTGCCTGTAGTAGATAGCAGTCAGAGAACTCTCAGTTTGGAGGATCAAGGAGGAATTGAAGCTAACAGCTACTTACAACAGAGCCAGAGAGGAATGAACTTTCACGTTCTGAAACAGCTTAAACCATAACGTTTGTTCAAGCAAACTGTGTAAAACGATCATTACAATATGATCTCTGTGCATCAAAAAGTTATATTGTCACTAATTTTGTCATCAAAACATGTCCCTTTTGCTAGGTGCTCCTTCTTGCACAGTGACTTGTCAGCATGTTCAGCCATTGATGAACTGTACTTGAATTAAACCTGTAGTATAATCCCAAAAATACCAAGACAATAAAATGAACAAAAATTTTGTAAAAGAAAGACCACCTTTTACATCTTTCCTTTCTAAATCTTAAGCAAGAAGCTAGGGGGTGTAACGGTCCATGCATCCATATTCTGATTTTTCTGTACGGCGCGTACAGTATGGAACAGAGGCGTACCGAAGTTTCCACATGGAAGAGTAAATGCGTTGCACTATAAAGTCTGGCTAGCACATGTTATAGCTTGCGACTATTTTAAGCCAGAGCTTGAAGACCCTCTTCTGTCCTTAAAATCTCCTATTTGGGAGCACTTTGTCTTCCCACAGATGTAAATGAACAAGGACGACAAGTGGAGAAAACAAAAGCATTTTGTCTGACTTGTGCCAAGCTGTGTTTGAGATATGTTCTCCCTGACGCAGCTCCTGATGAACTCAGCTAATTAAGCTTGACAACTGTCTGATGTTAAGGTGATGCAGCGATAAAGCATTAACTAAAATAGCTTCGAAAATTTTAGATTGTAAAGAGTCACTCTTTTCCGTGGCCCCTTTCTTTGTAGCTGTTACCTTAGCTCCCTGGACAGAATTCCTACCAAAAATTTCCAAAATGAGAGCACCCTGACTGCTGTCAGTAAGACAATGAATATCCATATAAAATACTTCACACAACAAAATAAAAAGACAATCCTTTAAATTTTAAAAAGGACACAGCTTATTGCACTTGGTAAGAAATTTCAAGGTAGCTTTGAGTATTGTGTATTTTTCTCCGTAATTGATGCTAAGTAGGTTAACCTTAACTACTTGATATATGCTAATTTCATGTTAACATCTTATTATATTCCCACAAGTAACTGAAAAGGGATTTAACAGTGTTTAAACAAAGAAACAATGCCATAGTATAAACGTATTTCCATTTTGGCTACTTACAAAGCCTTTTTCCACCACTACTTCTTCTAGAGTTTTGCAATTGAACCGATAATAAACATCATATTGTAAATCTTAAGCCATTATATGTTATATGTTATGTAGAATACGTATCTTTAAAGACAATACTAATGACCTATCAAACAAATATAAAGTGTAGAATGATGGAAAAGAAAATAGTAAAGTAGCCTAAATTGGAAATACTTAAGGATCAGGCCTGATTATGTAAATGTTGTTTCACACCTGAGTCACTAATGCCTTCACGTATTTCTCCAGTGTTTATGTGTGATTACATGTTGTAGAATTTGTATGTTACGTATGTTGTTGTTGCATTGAAATGTAGTTATCTCTATCAAGCCAAAACGAATGGAAAAAAAGAAGGGAAAAAAAGCAGTCGATAATTGTTAGTTGTAGTGGGAAGCTGCACAGTGTATCATTACAAGTAAGAGGCCAAGCAGCTAATTCAAGGGCTCCTTCATGAAGACAGGCTCCTCCTGATTACGCCTCCACTCCTCACTGATCTTTCTGAAAAACACACATTGATGAGGTCTTGCTGCAGGCCTTTCATCTATCTCAGCACTCGGTACAATACAATTTTTAGGGAAGGGGTAGTATTTGGTTGTCAGGTTCTGTGTAGTACACATCATATAGTTTTTTTTTCTCTTACACACTGGAGAATGCAGGTCTATAGCACATTATTGCATGTCATTGTACAAAAATGACCTCCCCTCCCTTCACATGTGTGCATATGTTTCCATTTCAGTATCAGTCGGTTATGAGTATGAGTCATGTCCTGGTATCATCCACTGGGAAAGGAGGACAGCTCTGATGCAAGGATTTGAACTGGTCCCCTCCAACCTTGGAGGATGGTCACTGGACATACATCACGCCCTGAACATACGCAGTGGTGAGTACACACATACACACACAAACACACCGAGACCAAATCAGTCTCACATGAAAAGTACTTGTTTACATTTTTGGCTTCCAACTGGTTTGTTTTTGGCACTCGGAGGCTGGCCGTATTTTCAAAGGCACAAATTGAATTGCGCTAACTTGAACTGAATTCAGCTGAATTTTGTCTTTTGAAGCTTTGCTTCCTTTGATTTTGAAACAAATGAGCATCACAGTGCTACCAAATCACATTTCTTCTACCGGTACTTCATTTGGTCGTCTCAAAGGAGTTTATTAATAGGTATTTATTTAAGGAATAACAGAAGTCTGTAAAGTAAGGTTGGGAAAAATCCAGGGTACCTGGTGACTCAGGTACAATGTAAATAATCACATTTTAAGAGTTGGGGAAAACAGCTTGAGTTATTATGAAGGTTTAGCATGGTTTATGTCATTTCGGAGGCTTCAGGCTTGACTGTCCATTCCAGTGGAAGAGCCAAATCTGTTATAAGAAATTGTTTGTATCTTTAGAATTTGGCACAGAAAGAATTGCATTAACCCTTGAGAAAACACTTACTGGCAGAATTCCTCTCTCCCCAGGAATCCTTCACAAAGGAAATGGAGAAAACGTCTTCCTCTCCCAGCAGCCCCCTGTCATCAGCACTGTTATGGGGAACGGCTTCTATCGCAGCGTCCCCTGCGGACCGAGCTGCAATGGTGCAGCTCGGGATATGATGCTGTTTGCCCCTGTGGCCCTGGCCAGCGGCCCTGATGGCTCTCTCTACGTCGGGGATTTCAACTTTGTCCGCAGGGTCCATCCTGATGGATACACCAGGACCATACTGGAACTCAAGTGAGAGTTGTGAACTCGATGGTTACGAGTGTGACAAGAATACACTGTTGTAGAGATCTCCCACATTGGGAAACAGTGGGATTTTAAACGTTCATAACTAAATTAGCTCAGCAAAGTGCCTATGGGTTAGCATTGCATTAGCCGTGGTTGGCATCTGCAGTTGTGATCTGTTTGATCTCGGAAGAATGCTCTGAAGTTTGTCTTTATGCAAAGGCAGATCGTGTGATGTTCAGACATCACAAGCTCTAATCTACCTCTTTAGGATGTGAGAGAAGCTTTGCTGTGAAACAAAGCTATTTTTTTTCCTTTACTGTGGATTATGAAGATGATATCTCCGACTGTGCTGCAGGCGCTACATTCTCTATTTCTGTATTTTCTCAAGCGTAGATTCTCAATGGGATTGCACAGTCATTTGTCCTGTAGAGTGTTCTCCTTATGTAACTTTACACTCTTTAGCTGTCATTATTGTATCTCTGACAAATATTTTTGGGCTCAGTCAGAGCGTCTCTATTTGATACTTCCCCATCCTCTGAGAGGAAATGCCAAAAAGCTTCCTGTTTAGGTTAATATTTAATGTAAAACAATACAGCCATCTGAATCAAACCTAATCCCAATTTATGAGGGGAGAATGAATTCATTGTAGCCTATGAAATTTTCAGCTACTCTTGTTAGCATCATGAGTAATTGTTGTTACCTTCTCTTTTCTTCTTTTCAAACACCCTTTAATGGCTTACTGTCAGGAATCGGGACACCAGACACAGGTGAGAACTACTCATTACCACCTCCTTTGTTCAATCACACACACACACACACGGAAACAAAGGAACTTGTCAAGAGAAAAAGAAAAACAGGTCATATTGTAAAAAAGCTCCTGGTACTTTAAGTTGGTTTGTTTGCTGCAAATTGCATTGACCCGGCTTCCCAACATATACACACAAACACACACACACACACCGCAACCTGAATCGTCACACATACCCGATGCTCAGATTGCGGTTAGATCCTCATTTAAATTTCCACTCGGGGATATTAAATTTATAAATTGGAAAGAAGTCAAAATGTCAAGGATTTCCAATTTTTTTTTTTTTTTTAGAGGATTACTGAAAATCTGTTTGGAGGATGCATCGGTTTGCTCACTTCCTGAGCCGAGCTAAAAACACGTGGCCAGGAGCGGTTTCACCGCCAGCCCTGACCCCGAGCCTTGTTTGGTATGAGCTCTGTACACCATGTTTGACAGAAGATTAGACAGATGTTATAGGGTTTGTGTATCTGTCTACGTGTGTGCCACTATCATCGACTGTACTGAGCATATTGTGTGTGGGCTTGTAGGTGTTTATGTAAGAGCAATAGGGTTTATCCGATTTCCAAACACAGAGTACTTTTCAAGGTATCGTATCTCAACCGTGCCAAAGTTTCCGACTATGTCAAGATGAAAACAGCGTTTTTTAATTTTACAATTTATTTAAACTCACGTAGTTAATTTCCCTCTGTAAAGCCTCAGTGTTTTCCCAACTGGGGGTACTTCTACCTCAGTAGGATACTTATGCAGCTTTCGGGAGATAAGTGGAAAGATTATCAAATTATTCAAATATTTTCAACAAATAGAAATTACTTTTTATTTCAAAGGAATACATTTTGATTCAGCTATAACTCCTGGAAATGGCAAGCAAGCAGGGAAGTTTAAACAGTAGAGCTATTAAATTAGCTGCAAGTGGATAAATGGTTCAAACAGATAGCTCGGAGTATGGCACCAAGTGTTTAATCAATTACATGAAACAGTCCGAATTGATAAATGAATGACTATCTACTGTATTTCAGCCATTTAGCTGTAAGTGGTTGAATAAAAGCTTCGCTTAGATACAGATTAATAATGAATAGATAGTTGAAGTTATAATAGATAAATGGTCAGTTTTGCAAAATACATAACAGGCTTCAATGTTTAATGTCTTCTACTTTACAAAACCCATTTCCAGAAAAGTTGTGAGATTTTCTAAAACATTCAAGTCAAAATGAGATGTTAGGTGTCTTCCCGGCAACTTAATTGTTTTTGATCAGTTAAAAAAGATTTAAGATTTGATGCCACAACACACTCAAAAAAGTTAGACATCATCTTACTAACAATTACGAATAGCAAAGAGAGTCTGAATACAAGATTCCAGCTGATCAACAGTCTGTGGTTGTTGCGATCTGATCCTCTTCATGATGAGCCATAGCACTGATCTGAACTGCAGGCTGGTCAGTCAAACACAAACGCTGTTGCAAGTCATGCAGAATTACATTACCACTTACATCGCAGGAAAGGATGTCATCTTGATGGTAGTAAATGCATGTAACACCTCTGCAACAGCACTACCTAGCATTTCTGCACAGAGTTTCTGGACGCAGCAGCACACTGGGTTGAGTAAAAATGACTTTCCAAGGTATTCCCAAGTCTATGTGGCCGTATTGATTACAGTGACATTAAAGGTTCTCATGCAGTGTCACCTGGGGGGTCATTCAAATCCAAGAGGTTTCAGTTCTTGGCCTTTACACTCAGACATTTCCACAGACGTTGAATCTGTTCAGAATATTCTGCTCTGTAGATATTGAAAGATAAAAGTTAGGTTTTTTTTCACAGATTTTCTGACTGAGTTTGGTGTAAAGTGGTCAGCAGTGACCCATCTTTCCTTGGAAACATTAAAACCTTTGGCGAATGTTCCTTTTACACCCAATCCTGACACCCTCACCTGTAACCAGTTAATCTACTGATTGTGAATCTTCCAGAATCTTCTTATTGCCTTACCTCAAACTATGTCTTTATTTTTTAAAATCTTTTATTCTTTTTAAAGCATTTGTATAGTAGAGACCTTTTAAAATGAGTGTTCTATTTTTCTGGAAACGTAGTCTGTAGGTTGTGATGAAAAAGCAAATGTGAACAGATGATTGAAACTAACTATCGTGCAGTATAATATTATTCACATGATTAATAGTTAAATTCATTCCTCTCTGAGATTAATTTAACCATTACAGTTATAAGATGATGTGGGCTGTCAGTTGGGGATCACTTGCGTTAATCTGGCAGACGCGTTGGGGTACATGACAAGAAAAGGTCTAGAATCATCGGCCTAAGCCTTTTGATCTCGATTCCTCTTTGGGTGCTCTTTCTTTCTTACCCGGGAGGTTTCTCCTTTAGTTCCTGCTTCCTTGTTCTTTTTTTTTTTTTTCCTTTTCCTTTTTTCCACAGCAGCTTTTTACTGTTCGCAGTATGTTAGTGTCTCTCTTTTATTCTATACTATTGTTCTCCTAAGTCAAATACATTAATAATTCATCCATATTCAGCTTTCAAAGCTTTTCAGTTCGCATTCTTCCCAGCAAAGTGCCTATCAGCCGAAAGGGCTTCAAAACAAGGTGCTCTCTGAGGGGAGACAATATGGGAAGTGCTCAACGGGAAAAGGCTGTCTATTCTTTCCCTTCATGAATTTGAGCAAGGAGAGAAGCAAATAGTGGAGCAAGCCCTTAACTATATTATCTGAAAGCCTGAACGGTCGATTCAGAAAAGAAAGTCAGGAACAGCGAGATCACTTCGTCCATCATCTCAGATCATTGTTTTCTTATTATGAGTGGAAGCGGGAGTAAAGATTGTTTGCGATGTGGCTTTTTGTTGCTCCTTTTCCTTCCACTTGATGAACATATTCAGAGCTTTGAGCATTTAATCGGGGGAAAAAAGTGATTTTCAGACGGTTTTATGCACTGTGCAACGCTGATGGCTGCTTCAAGAGGCCCGACAAATATCATAAGCTGCGCTGAGCAGTAGCGCGTTCTAAAACTCAGTGAATAACTCTCAGAGGATCAAGTTTAAATTATGTATGTGCAGTTCAGTGCGGAGCTCTGTAAACAGTTATGCACTTAATGGACTAGATGACTGACAGCAGCCTTCCTGTGTTGTTGTGTTTTTTTTTCCTTTTCCTTTTATTTGGAAAGCCCGTCACTATAAAATCTAAGGGAAGTTTTCTCCTTTAACAGTAAGAGCTAGTAGGGGGGGCACGATTGTCTGATATCATTCACTTGTAGTCCAAAATAACAAGAAAATTCCAGAAACCTATTAACTGTGACACACAGTCCGTGTTCTGGGAGTGTAGAAATATTTTAATTAAAGAAAAATTACAAGATGCACCAGCAGGAGGGTAGAAATATTCTTTCTTGGTGACTTAAATTTCTTTTTATTGAATAGCCACAAAAAAAAAAAAAAAGTGTGGAAAAAAAAAAACAGAGCAGTTAAACAGGATGTCTTCCAGTTTAATTGGCAGGAAGCCTTTGACCGGACCCGGCTGACACTGGATTTCACACTTCAAAGTAATTGCTTGGAACTCTGTTAGTGACAGTGTTCAAAGTGCAAAATTTCAATTCCCCTTTCACATTTTTGCCGTCATTGTGTTCAGGTCTTAATGATACAACACAACAGCCTCACCATATCAAAGGTTTTTTGTGTAATTAATGAACTTCAGTCTTTGTATAGAAAGGAGTCAAGTCTCTCCACAGCTGCATGCCGACGGTGCCGGCATTCGTTCTGCGCAAGTAGAGAAAAGCTTATGGTCAATATAAAGGTAAATTAAGTCAATGCTCACAGCGTGCTAGCATAAGCATGAGGGTAAAAGGGCATTTTAATATAAACGGCATGATTTCAGACTATGGACATCATGCTGTGTAGCCAAGAATGCTGCTCAATAAGCCTTTGTTCACCTTTCATAAACTAACAATAACAACTATAACAATAGACAATTTTGTGCCCACATGACTCATTCAGCTCAGGCCAGATATAGCTATATGAATTGTCTGGGTTTAAATTTGGCCTTAGACCTTTGTTCCGTGTTATTCCCACTCCCTGTTATTGCCTGTCGCAGTTTTAGCTTGTAATTTCCTTGAACATTGCCCCAAAGAAAGATGAAGGAAATGACAATTAAAGCCTTTAAAAAAAAAAAGAAAAAAAGACATTCATCCCATTTAGAATAAAAAGCAGAAACATGTAGGAGATACAACCGATGATCACAGCACCAGTGTTCTAAGAGGTGTCACATCTGAATAAGATTGTGTAAGGATGCAGCTTATGCTAAGAATTATACATGCATGGATTATGCTGCTCTCTACCTATCTTGTCTGCATTTATTCATTTAAACGTACGGTTTTCTTATCTCTGCCTGACATGTGGGAACATTTCTGCTGACAAATAAATGACTAACCGTATAAAATCTTAGCTCACATGAAAACATCCTCGTGGTTGTCGGCCATGCGGCAAACCAAAGGCGCACAGTCATATCTGCACGCTATTGAAAAGAAAGAGGCTTTGAAAAGAGCTGAATTCATGCTTATTTTGCAAAGATCTTCTTAAATATCTTGGCCAAAGAAAGTGATTGAACCCCCTCCTCCCCTCCCTAAAAGTGGTGATATGTAGATGGATTTAAGAATGTGTTTCTTGCAGACTATTATCTTCAATTATCATAGCAATCTCAGCTCTCAGCAAGCTGTTTGGTACCATTATCACACTGAACATAGAGAAATAAAAGAGAGCAGTCGTAGAAGACAAGTTTAACATTCTAGTGTTTATATTATTAAGGAGATAAAGTGCCACAGCCATTCTCCAAAATCCCAAAATTGATTCCAAACCAACCAAAATGAGGGGACAAGCATGAAGGGAACTTACATACTAGGGTTAATCAAACTCACCCTGCTTGTGCTTCATAAACTCTACGTCACAATGCTTTTGTGAAAATGTCCTATATAGATGAGTTTAGAGGACAAAAGCCAAGCTTTCAAAGAGAGGACAGCATCCCCACTGTGAAACATGAAGGTGTTCTCCTGGACTGCTCTGCAGCAACTGACACAGGCTCTCTTAAATAAGTACTGAGCAAAACGAAATCAGAAGAAGATCAAGGCTTTCTGGAGGGAAACATACTTCCCAGTGTCAGAGAGCTCCGCAGGTCATGGCCCCTCCAGCAGGTTGGGGATCCAAAGCATACATCTAAAAAGCACCCAAGGATGGATGATAAGAAAACATTTGACCATTATGAGGTAGCCTGCTGTGAGCCCTGATGTCAGCTTGAATTTGCAGTCATGGAAAAAAAAAGCAATTTAAAGCAGAGAGATGGAAAGCAGTTGGCTACAGAAGAGGGGGCCAAAACAAGGACAAGCCTCATTTAGAGGTTCAAAATATACTTGATTACAGTGCTTACTAGGGGTTTAAGTACGACCACGATGCAATCTGAAATCAGCACAATGGATAACCTGTCAATGTTTGATGACATCACAAAAAAAAACTACTTGAATACAATTATATTTAGATACATTCAAGAAGAATATTGTATAAACGTTACTCCTATTTCACATGACACATGTAAATCACGTGTGTCAACCATGTGTGCTCCACATGTGACGAACACGTGCACATGTGGTTCACACTGGCATGTACATGTGGACCACGTGAGGTTTTTCTGTAAAGCAAATGAACACATTTGCACATGTTTTGTCTTGCAAGTGATTACTGTTTCATCATGGATATTTTTGCTTTGGATCTATGCTATTGGCTCATTGAGCTTTGAATCAATGTATCTGTTTCAGCCAATGTGTGAAAAGTTTGCATCATTTACCCATCACACTTATTCTGCAGCAGCTCCACTACCTCCCTATCACATACCGCATTCACTTCAAAATACCTCTACTTACATGTTAATATGTATGCCTGTGTTTCTGTAGTTTTTCTGGTCAAAAAAAGAAAAAAAAAGTACCCACAAGGCTATGCAGAAGTCACCCCTCCTTACCTTACCTGTTCACACCCTCAGATCCTCTTCTCCCATCCATCTCACTGTCCCCTCTGCTCGCCTCACTACCATGAGGTGCAGAGCATTCAGCCGTCCGCTCTCCAATTATGATATTAACTTCCCCCTGACCTCCGCTACACTGATTCATTTCCACTTTTTAGATCAAAACTCAAGACTCATCTGTTTAAACTCTGTTACTCCCTGTCATCCATTGCTCTTAATGCTGTTGGTCCTTAGCGTCTCGTTTTAATATATTTTGATTTATTTTATTTTATCTTGTCACTGTAAGGTGACCTTCGAGTGTCATGAAAGGCAACAAGGAATAAAATGTGTCATCGTCATTGTTAGTAATCTAAAGAATGCAGGAGGTTTTTTCGGTAAGGTGTGAAATATGTGTGCTGTTACATACTTTTCAGAGGCATTGCATAAAATTCCTCGGGATTATAAAGAATGACAAGTTTGATTTAGACAGAGTGTGAAATATGCACATTGGACAGGTCTAACAAGAAATCTGAAAATACAAATAACTGCTTTGAAAATTTAAGAAGCAAAACTAGATAAAAGTACTGGATATTATCACTGGGAGAACCGGAGAATCAAAACTAATATAGTGACTTACTTATTGCACAATGTGAGACATGTGCTGGAGTATTCTATATTCTGCTGGTTTGCCTTCTGGCATTTTATAGAATGCCTAGGAAATGTATAAAATGTCAAAGTTTTTCATACTTGGACGTCCCATTTTCAGCATTCTATGAAATGGCAGATTTCACACATTAACAGTAACATATTGATAGAGATGAATGTCTTCTCATACCGTCAGTGGTTACCTTTTGAAAAAGACTGTCAGGTTATGGGCTCCAGTATTTGTGTCCATCATTTCTCTTTTTAGTTATGGTGTTAAAATCTGTAAATTGAGAAACAACTGTTTATTTTGTTAAAAAGTTATCTTTTTAATCTTCTTCCTCTCCGGTTTCTTCTTAGAATTATATATGCTTGTTATGAAAGCTTTTGGGAAGATATGGACTATTTTCTGTAGTTACTATTGTTCCGGTGCACAAACTGTGAATGCACAGTGTGTTGATTTTAGCTCAAACTCCATTTGTTGCATTACTGTTGATTATAACTCCTTCTTAAATACTTCAGTACTTTCATAAACATATTAATAAGGTTGCCAAACAGACACAATCCCAAAAAGGAGCTGCTGTTCAGCTGCAGTGGATGTGGTCATCTGTGTATTATGTAAATGAGAAGACATTAATCTTGTTGTTTCAGTACAGAGTCACACCAATGTTTTTCTTTGGGATGACCTGATTGCCTGTAAATACTTTCTCTTCAACTAATGCTCTTGTTAGTCATTAGGAGGATTATGTTTTAAAAAACTAGGCTAGTCTCTTTCAGAATAACTGCAAACTTTGGTTTGATACCACTCTGAAAAGGTGGGAAAGCAAAAATAAATCAACATGTCTGGGGAAAAAGCATTTAACGATATTACAATTTTACCTCCTTCATCTGATTATCTAGTAAATTTGTCCTCCTTCTCTTACCAGCACCAGCCCTGCTCATAAGTACTACCTGGCCATGGACCCTGTGGGCGAAGTCCTCTATGTGTCTGACACCAGCAGTCGCAGAGTGTACAGAGTCAGGAACCTCGGGCAGCCAAAAGATCCATCACGCAACCTTGAGGTGGTGGCGGGAACGGGAGAGCAGTGTCTACCTTTTGACCAGAGCCACTGCGGAGAGGGCAGGAAGGCCACTGAAGCTGCACTCAATAACCCCCGAGGTAGGATGATCGGCCCAGTACAGCTGGCGTACTCACTCTCACTCAGGTCTCAGTTTTTACACACACGAGCATGACTTCGGTTTATCATCCCCTTCAGGCTACAGTTACAGATTTGTGATCAACGCTCCTGGATCAGTATTTAGCAATGATACAGCAGGAATACCTAGCTGGAGGGCAACACTATTTCATTGAAGAAGCAAATCATTGCATTAATAACATAATATTAACTGGTATGCGTGTATTTCACCCCACCTAGCCATTTCATTCTTGGCTAAGTTCAAAATTTTTAGCTGCTATTATGATTTCCTGAAAAGAGATCATGACATCTGAAATTATCCATGACACTGTGCTCTACAGCTTTTCATCCTCAAGTTGTTAAAAAGTGTGATCATATTGGAGGCTGAGATCTGTAATTGTATCACAAATATCAGTGTCATAAAACTTCCCGTTATCGTGTCCCTCTGTGGTTTATAATTATGTTGAAAAAATTGGCGACCTCTAGTAGTTATGAGAGCAAATGCATGTGAGGTGTCAAAATGCAGTAGAAGGTGGTGGTGGCATGGCATGAAGAATGTATTTTAGCCCAAACTATGAGATTTTATATTCCTAAACCAAACCAGGAAGTAACAAACTGTCCATTAAGGCAACTTGGCATTTTAAAAAGAATGGTCCAACATCTTAAATTTGTTTTGAAGTTGTACTTGCGAAGTTTTAACGAAAATCCTCCATCAGATAAACAAACATGTTCATAGACCGCAAAGTTGCATATATTTTTTCCTCTTAGATTTGTAACATAAACTAATCTCTCCTTAAGTTGAAAGGATGTGTCAGTTGGCCATATTTTGCAGGTAAAGGCCTGAAAATGCCCATAAAAGGTCGTGAGTCTGAAGGGCCGGTTGCGCCAAAGATTTTAGGAAGACTAGCAATAGAATTAAATCCCGTCTTGACTGCGACTTGTTCGTGAATGAATGAAATGAATGAAAAATAATTTCATTTTTCCCTGAGGGGAATAATAAAGTTAGAATTGATCTGCAATATCTTACTATTTATTTTAGACTAACAAAATGATTTGTAAATTACCAAAAAATTATTTCAAAAATCAGACAAAAACACGACTGTAATGTTATTTTTATATTTTAATCAACTGAACAACAGAAGACAACATAAACTCTCACACGTTATAACTCAAACTGCTCATATGAGTTCTCCTGAATGGGGTTTCTTCTTGCCGAAGAACAAATCCCGGATACAAAGATTTTCAATAACGCCATAATTTTTGTAAAAATTTCGTAAGAATACATTTGTTTGTAAGAATGGTTGGTGAAAAAGGTCCAATGTACTTTAACCATAACCATGATTGTTTTCTAATTCTAACAAAGTAAATTAGCTGAGTGAGGGTTTTGATAGCTTTTCAGTAAAGACTTGCCATAAAATGGTGGTCATATCTGGATCCTGAACTCAATTGCCATGGTCGTAAGTGCTGTGTATAATAACACCCTCCAATTCTGAAGAACCACTTAAGTAAAATATTAGTACTCCACAGAGACAGCTCTCATATCTATATTTCCCTCTGACTTCTTATAAACACAGTACTTTAGAGCAGTGGTGTCAACCTCTTTCCTTTGAAGACCCCCCTTCATGCAATTACCAAAAAGCTGCTGACCTCCAGAAAAATCAAGATCACCAGGATAGAAATTAATTTCTCAATTATCGTACGAAAACAGTTTTTTTTTTTTGTTTTCAAATAGAATAAAATGCCTTTGTTTTCATTATACAGCACGTGTGTAATGTACAATAATATTAATACACAACACAACTCCCATGTGGTCAGGTAAAAAAGACAACAATATTTATATATTTCCTAACGAAAGGATGAGAATATATGTTTTAAAATATTGCTGTACAGCAGATTTTGATGACCCCCATTTATTCACTGGTTTCAAAAACAAGTGTTTTCAGGCACCAAAACAACAGTTCCATGCGAACAAAATGTCCAAATGATCACAAAAAATTGAGTGGATACACCTCAAATCGTCTCTGTGTAGATGTGGCCTTAATATCAACAATCACACAGGTTCTGTACCTGAACCAAAAAAAAACCTATCTGGTTGTTTTGGTGAGAACATTCTCTGCAACTTTGCTTGTTTACACTAAAACATGCAAACTTGATGCTCATGTTGGTGGTTTTCCACCACAGGCTGCTGCTTCACAATACAAAAAAAAAACAAAAAGGAAATACAAGCTTTGTAAATGAAATGAAATGAAATGAAAAATACTTTATCTATCCCTCTTAGAGGGAAATTATTGTTGTAATAGAGTTTTTTTTTTTTTTTTTTTTTAAAGTAGTAACACCTCCAATAACTATCAAGAACTATAACCAACACTATTCTATGGCACTTGATTTAATCCTGTGCTCTGAAGGAAGGGCGCTCGTGCACTCTCCTCACAGTTCAGAGACGTGAACACGACATCGTACTGCTGTATTGCCATGCCGA
Source organism: Atherinosoma microstoma (assembly GCA_037177055.1). NCBI lineage: Eukaryota > Metazoa > Chordata > Actinopteri > Atheriniformes > Atherinidae > Atherinosoma > Atherinosoma microstoma. The sequence goes on from JBBBVU010000007.1 coordinate 29,327,197, forward strand.
CACAGAGGGAACAATAGCCCACCTTTTCTATGCTTGTATGTATTATACAGAAAGCTCCAGTAGAATAATGCTGCAGCATTTATTTAGGGGATGTTATTTCCTACAAACTCACTCCCCACATTTTGAATTATCTACAAATGATTAATTTTTAAATACTACACACATTTAATCAATGCTCTGTAAGACAAAAGATAATTATGGCGTACCTCTGTTGTCATTGAACAAATTACTGTGTTGACTGTACAAATATAAATGTTTTAGTAAGATTTAATAAATCCTGAAGTGTAACATCAACACCAGTATTACAGCTCACTGTGAAGTTTGGACTGTTGTGACTTGATTTTAATCAGCCAGTCTTGTAAAGGTCTGCCTCTGGTACAATAAAATGTATAAAAACAGCACTTACACTTGGCGAACAGAAATATTGAGCTTTCCTGGGGCATTAAAGTAATGCTTAATTGGTTCAAGGATCCAACTGTGTACTGCCACAAAAACACCCCATCATGTTCCCAGCTAGCTCTGGTAGATTGATGGATTCATGCTGCTCGTGCCCTTTTCTCCACCCTGCCATCAGCATTTTTGAAACATAAATTGATTTGACCAGGCGACACTGTTTTTCCACTCTTCAGTCAACTAATTTTGGTGATTATTACTGACTGTCACAGTTACCTTTACAGGTAATTACTTAATTTTCCCTCTGTGATTAAAATTATTATTTTTTTTTTTTAAAGTCACTTTTGCTAAAAAAGAAAAAAAAGATTGTCTGCCAAAGTACTCCGGGACCTTTTCCACAGCAGATGCTTTGCCATGTCAGCGTAGGAGCAGCACAGGTGTGACTAATACAAGTAATAATGATGGCAGCAGTCCATTGAGGTGTTCCAGTTTTGGTTCCCAGGTATTATTCACGCTGACTCACCGTCAGTCCACAGCACTTTAACAGAGGGCCATCATTATTGTTGGGTGCACCTGTGTTTTTCTTGCTATAACCACTCAAAATGTCTCAGTAAAAAGAAGGTCTGTTGAGTTAGTTTTAGCTCCGAGAAATGGAACAACCTTGTGTTGCATTTCGTTACCCATCATTCACAAAATACAGAAATTATTATCTTGAAAAATGACGAAAGAATGTAATTTATAGCTGGCGGTTCTCTAACCTTCTCATTTCCTCTTTCACCATTCGTATCAGCACAGTGCCTTATCCATTTACTTCAAAGCTTTGCACACATACACACACACGCCAGAACAGGTGTGTTCATCGGACTAAGCAGACCTTAGTTCATGCTGCATTCATGTCATGTTTGACTTGAAAAAGAAAGTTGTAATAACTTTGATTCTGAGTTGTAAGGTTGTGGGTGCATCATGTCATCCTCTTATCAGAAGGTCGGTTGTTTTATCCTGAGCTTCCGTGTCACATGATGGTTTGTCCTTGGGTAAAATGTTGAACCTGAAATTTCCCTCTATGTATTTGAAGTATTGTTAGATTAAGCATAGAAGAATAAGTCTCATTTAGATATGATAAAAAAAAGCACTGAATGCGTATGCAAATGAGATCATTTGGTTTGGTTTGTAATGAGGTTTTGAGACATCTGCACTATAAACATAATCAAAACTTTCTAAAAATCCTGTCATGTTCAGTTTGGCACATGTGCTCTGCCCCCTGGTGGATTTATCAATGTTCCGCGGTTAAAAACAAATAGTTACCCCAAAATGAAAAAAAACCCCGCTGGATTTTGTTTAAAGCTCCAATAAAAAAAGACTATAATTTCTACTGTTCATGTTGGGCTTCACAGAGTTAAGCACTTTATGTGGCCAGTAGGGCAAGAAAAGTGCTGAATTATTGCTTTATCCTTTCTTGCGTAACAACTCCTGACACTCCTTTACCACAAACTAACCAACTGTTGCACATTTTATAATTCAAAGGGATTCTTTCTTTTTAATTTGAAGAAATTGTCTGCAAAAAAAGTGGCACAAAATCTGTCTGGAACAAGAGGAAAATCATTTTTATTATGCTCTTAGTACAAAGAAAATTTGATACTTTGTATTACACTGACAATTATAGCTCAACTAAAAGGGTAAGCATGGCTTCCCCTGACTTACAGGGAAAAAATGGCACTTGTAGGCACTAAACTTATGGTATAAAATGCCTGTCATATTAAGGTTTTCTAACGCAGATAAGTCTGCAGATTCCACCCTGATTCCACCCTGATTCCCTCCGCTCCGAGCATTAACCAAGCTATCGGAATTAATGCACATTTCTCAGACATTAAGCCTGGAGTGTCAGTATGACTCGGTTAATCGTTCCACCCTTTCTTATGGACTGACAGGAGTGGTTTCCAGCTCAGTGTCGTCTCTTCTGTCATATTACATCTCTGTGTCCTCTATTCTAGCCCTGTTTGTTAACTTCAGCTCATCATGTGGAACAAGTGAAGGCATCATGGCCTCAGTGATAAGAGATAAAAATTACTTCATTTAGCTTTGTAGTGGCTGTGAAGTAGTGGAAACCGCTTTAGGTTTTTAGATTTTCTTTTTAATGTGATGGTCACATCATGGTTACGGAGGCAAATTAAAGCATTTCATATCCTGAAGTTTGGTTGTAAGACACCATTTTAGTGTACTTTATCAACTTAAATCATTAATGATCAATCCCATGTTTGGTGGATGGTGGAAGAAAAGGTTATTGGACTTCTTAGCAGACACTTTTTTTCCCTATGTTCTCATGTTTTATTTTGTTATTTGTAGGCTCCACTGCTTAATTACAACAGGTTAGGTTTTGGAAAATATCATTGGGTTACAATGCACGTTTTTCTACAATGATAACCATGTTAGGAGCCATACATCTTTATGGCTTCCATATGATCTGTAAGGCGACCTCCTTTAAAGGCCTATTCCTTAACTTTTCGGCCTTAAAACTCCACTTTCTGGACTTGTTTGATCACACAGTGATATCTGTAATGTTAATTTCTTGTGCCGTTGCGGCCCAGCTGCATACCGTGGCTGAGTCAAGATAGGACAGTTTCTTACTGTCTGGATAGAGCTCACAGTACAGGTAGGATGCAAGATGGATGCCAAATTAGCCATCCATAGGGGGGGGCGTCACTAAGAAAATGGCAAAAATTGAGTAGTGCGTCTTTAAAGTCTTTATGGATATTGTAAAATGGCTTTAAATGAATACTATTTTTATACAAAAGGGTTGTTAATAAGGTGTAACAATACATCAGTATGCATCATTACATTAATTCCATAAACAAATGATCCAGTAGCATCAATCCAAATTGAAAATATTGATGAAACATACACACCATAGTCACTTGCCATACTCACACTTTTGCTTTAATTTTGACAAATATAAATATATTCTGTCAGTTTTTTATATTATATGAACAATTTCACGCTCAATATAACGAACATGTCAATTTTTGTTTTAAAAAAAACATTGTTTTTCATTTAAATGTCCTATTGAGCTCAAGAATAAAAAATTATATTTGGATGTTTTTGTTGCTTTTTATGATTTGATATAAATAAGTGATTAAAACAGCGCGTGGTATCATCTCATATGGATCACTGGCTCCTGAATGGAACTGAATCTATCTATTGTGGTAGAATTTGTGATATAGCTTCTGTATCAATACGATATTGTATTGTGATCAAAGTCATGATTTACACCTCTAGATGTTTAAAGTGAGAACTATGGATGCCATGGATGTAATTACATTTTTGAAAAGTCTTTAGTTTGGCTCATCATGTGTTGGTTCGCCTCTATCACAGTCTGAATGTTAATTAGGTTGTTTTATGTTCCCACCATGAGCAATCAGACAGTTTTACTGGTGAAACCATGCACGGCAGGTGATGGAAGGCTGTTACTGTCATAAAATGTGACGCTGCTACAGGGAAGAAATATGCAGTTGACTGCCCTCGCCAAGCCCACGCATTCACCTCCAGTCAAACAGGAGATTTAACCACTTCACTCCCACAATCTCACATGACCTAACAGTCACATACATGCAACGGCGTCTGACATCAAAGACAAACAGCTGGTCGTTACAGGGCATATGGAAGACATGCTTCAAATATGACTGAATCTAAATAGAAAGTCGCTTCAAATGTAAAGCAGGATTTTTTTATCTTGAGTCCATCCAGGTAATGATGAAGGAAAAGGAAACAGGAAGCAGATAAGAGAAAAACATTGAGGATGATTCCTGCTGTAGTTTGACACATAACGCAAGTACTATTTTCCTCAGAATTACATGCCCCCTTATACCTTAGAACATGCTGCATCTCAGCCTTTATTAACTAATAGAATATTCTGTCCCAAGACTCCTCCTGTTCGCCAATGGAAAGGTGTTTCACACTCTTTGACTCACTGCTGTTCACAGACTCTCTTCTGTGGCTATTGTACTCAGTAGTAACCAGCGCTTAGAAAGTCTTTGGAGATTTCTGCCTGGAGCCCCCTGGTTCCCTGTCATCTGTCTGCCACAGCCCACACTCCTCCCCCTCCTCCTCCCTGTACCCTCTTACCAATGGTAATGAGTGGTAGACTTCACAGGGAAATATCTGTCTGTATCTTTTTTGAAGTTGTGCTTCTGTGATTCTCCACCATTGATCTCGTCTTGTGTCCTCTGGTGAGCTCCCTGCTCCAAATTAGAGCCTTCCTTTTATTCCTTTATATGTTCCCTCTCATCCCCACCCACACCCCCGTCTCTTCGCCCATCTGATCAGCGGATCGCCCTTGTGGCCCCGTGTTGATATAGTCACAGTAAACTTAGCATTTATACTTAATATTGCTACAACATGGCTAACCGTGGTTAAATAGCAATATATGATTTGGTTTTTGCCGGCAGTGCTGCAGCATTATTAAGCATCCTGTTGTTACCCTAGTCTATAGTCTCCCTGTTGTGTAAGCTGCAGGGATTATCTTGTGTCCTTCAAACACTTACTTATGAATACAAGATCTGGGGCATTGTTTAGAGTTGGCTCCACATGCAGTTCTGCACTCAATTAGCTCAGTAAATAAAAGGCCTTGCTCCATTTAGGATGGATCCCGTGTCTGACATGAAAGAGATTTGGGTCCCACAGGACCCACCAGCCTTGGCTCGCATCTATATAGACTCCATGTGTTCGCAGCATGACGGAATCCTTTTTTTTTTTCTATTCAGATTTTTTTTTTATATATATATTTGTTCAATAATAGTTGTGTCTGTTTGGACAAGAGAGCTCAGAGTGAGTCTGGTGATTGAGAGTTTAGTTGTCGGTGGTTGCCACGTGCATGTCTTATCAGTTATTTGTTGACCAGCCCCAGACAGCAAAGCTGACATCCGCAGAGAGAGGAATGTGCATTTTCGTGTGTGCACGTTGGTGTGAGCATTGGCACTGTCAGTCTCTCCCTCTGACCCACAGGGGGCAGACTAATGCCCTTATCAGTAGCTGACATGCTGCCACCACATTTCTCCCTCGTACCCTGCCTGCCTCTCTTTTCCCCCCTCTTCTTTTCTCATCTATCCTCTGCATTATTTCAGTCTCTTTCTCTCTCTCTCTCTCTCTCTCTTTCTTCCCCTGCACTGACAGACACAACACATTTGTCTCCTTCATGCTCAGTCCCACAGCTGCAAGGCACGCCTTCGGTGCGGAGATAGCAGGGCCAAGCTGCCGAATGAAGCTGTGAGGTTTAAACTGGTCGCAGATATTAGCATGTTGAACCGGCGGGGTGTTTAAAAAAAAAAGAAAAAGAAGTCACAGCCAGGGGGTGAATACGCTTCATATTGCTGCTCAACTACCACCATCAGACCAGGAAAGCCAGGCTTCGTGCTGAGCAGTATCTGTCTTGGCTGATGCTTGGCATATAAGCAGCTTAGGTGAATGAATATCTCCACACATTGGATGCCGGTCTCATTTACAGAAATGGCTTAAAACATAGCAGAGTGCACAGGAGCGTTTCCCAGTTTGTTTCATCTGCATGGATCAAGCTTCTCTTGCTGTCACCAGTTCATACCCTCAACATCAGAAATCAAGTTTGTGCAGTCGCAACGATTTGCTGGTATGCAAGCTTCCCCAGTGCCAAATATGGTTAACACCTTGTTGCTAACATTTTCATTTGCACATGCTGTTACTTTTTGAGTCTGTGCTCAGTGGTCATGAAAAGCATATTGGTGAGGTTTTCAGCAGTAACATCCTCTGGCATGGCTTTGGTCTGCAGTTGAGTATAAAGCAACATGTGATGTTTACATATGACTGTTGTAAGTGCTATTTATAAATCTGTGGTGAGAAACAGCTTTTCAACACTTGCTAACTGAGTGTTCAGCTCACTAAAACTATCATCATACAGTTTATTCAGTCTGGTTCTAATGGGTTTTCTTCTACGAGGGCCGTGGTCCTGCAGGTTTTGGATGTTTCCTGCTGTGGCAAACCTGAATCCGATTAATTTTATGTGTGTATATATATATATATATATATATACACACATAAAATTAATTTAAATT
>JBBBVU010000007.1:29359203-29383881 GCA_037177055.1 Atherinosoma microstoma
AGAAAGAAAGAAAGAAAGAAAGAAAGAAAGAAAGAAAGAAAGAAAGAAAGAAAGAAAGAAAGAAAGAAACCCTCAGAAAAGAATATCACTTGTTATCATTAATGGCTGAAAATAGAAAAGTTTTTAACCCTGATTTACCAAAAAAATTATTACTGGTGCTATTCTAAAAATTCGAATTTGGCACGATCTCAGCAAGAAAAAAGGATTTTGGGCATGTAGGTGCTTTGTCACAGCAGTGAACTGAATCCACCAAAAACCGCTTAATCCTCCTCATTTTGGGGGGAAGAAGAGCTCAGCGGGTGACATTAAACCCCTGCAACTCAAACAAGAGACTGCTGGTTACAATTGTGTGTGGTTTGGTTTATATGTTGTAAAATACATAGGTAAGCTCAGAAAGCATCGTCACAGACCACAGTTTAATGTTCATTGGTCATGTGATGCAATGCCACCAAGAATCAGACAAAATGTTGTCATCCCACAAGTTTGTAGCCTGGATTGTGAATCTCTTGGACACTGAATTTCTGGTGAGATTGGGTAAACCAGGAGACTTTGTGACACTTACTTTCTTAATAGTCCTTTTCCTTTACTGCTTCCTTCCAACTCCCAGTCCTTCGCTTTTCTGCTGCACTCTCACCAACATAATTGCGTTAGGACTACCCTGTTAGCGTAAGAATGAAAGTATATATTTAGGTTTGTATGTTCAGAAATACATGGTTAGATGGTAACAAAAATCCATTTGGATTTTAGTTCAGTTATATCTGATTTGCCCACTTTCTCATGGTAAGTCTGACCTGCTGCAGCAGAAAATTCTGCCTTTCTTTTATGAATCAAACAAAATTAATAAGCATTTACACTTATGCAGATTATGGTTACCACCTTTGTTCAGCTATGATTTTGGTAATAGCATGTGAAGACTTGCATGATTTAAAAGATTATTTGACCAGCTCGGTAGTTGCCTTAATTGGTTTTGACTACAGGACATCGCTGCTCTTACTTAAGCAAAGCTCTGAATACTTCTTGTATCGCTTTTGCCCACCCACGCAGACTTTTCACCCCTCAGACTGCCAGGACTTATATTGTCAGGGAAAGCCAAACAATCTGGCTTCCTGGAGGACACGAATGTGCAAGAACAGTATTACTGCCAAAGGAAGAAAAAAAAACAATTAAAACTTCCAACTCAAAAGTCCAGAAAATACACAGAATGACTCATTAATTCAGTTTAGTTTCCTCCGTCGGGCCCAACTCTGTGTACAGGTCATCTTAACTTTTAGAAGAGGCCCTCTTGTCATCGCAGAAAAAGTTCATTATCATGAGCACCCCATATTTGATGCATGTCCTCTTTGGTGAAGAACATGGTGAGTCCTGCTTGATGAATCGCTTTGCCTCTTAAAATGGGATTTCAGACTGAACCCTCTTCTTGCTCTCATTTGACAGAGCCTATAATTGGACATGTCAGTGGCAATTTAACATGATCCACTTATTTACCAATCCATCGTGTGAGTCATCAATCACCTGACCCCCCCCCCTCTCCTCGGCCCCATATTCACCAGCTCGTCTCCGCAGCAGACGCAGCTCACTCTTTGTTTGTGTGTGTGTGTGTATGTGTGTGTGAGATGGACAGTGATGTGAGTGGCTGTGTGATGCTGTAGGTTTGTCTGGCTCTGACCCCCACGGTGTTAGCGGACATGGTGTGCTATTTGAGCAGGCAGCGATCACGGTTATTGGATGACATTTGGAGCGCTGCCGAAGCGAGCCGGTGTGAGTCTTGAATAAACACGGGGAGGGCTTCCTGCCCGCCGCTGACCTTTGCATGAGCAGGGAGGGTCAGGAGGCCTAATACTATGTTATTAAGGAGATATTATTTGTACCACCTGCAACTGACTCTCGTAGGTGGTCTCCATCAAACCTGCTTTTTCTTTTCACTCCTGATAGAAGTAGTCACTGCATGCACGGTGCGTGTCACTCCACAGGTGCGTCTGGAGTGGCCCACGGACCTCGCCATTAACCCGCTGGACAACTCCCTCTACATCTTGGACAACAACATTGTCTTACAGGTAGAGTAAGCATCTAAATGCACACAAACCTGTCGTGTCAGAAAATGAACCACAAAGCCAGAGCGATGACATATTTTGCACAAATTGCAGAAGCTGCTTGAGGTCCATTTGGAGTGAATGATGCTGCTAATGTAAACAAAAGCAAAAGGAAGGCTTTGTCAAAGAAACATGGCACGCTGTCGCTGGTCTCTGCAGGGGTTGTTAATTAATAAATGTCACTCAACTTGTTCTCCGAAGTTAATGAATTGCCTGCCTGAGCTTGTATCGTCTCCAAACACAATGAGCCGATAGATGAGGGCGGCTCATCTACAGACTTGTTGACGTGTGATTTACTGGATCAAGAAAAGCTTTTTTATTCCCAAAGCTTGATCCAACTATTTACTTTCTTTTTTCTTTTTTCAATTTTTCTTAAACAAAATATAAAATTGGTGTTTTTCTTTAGGTGTCAGAAGGTCTTAAGGTACGAATAGTGGCAGGACGTCCAATTCACTGTCAGGTCCCGGGCATTGACCACCATCTGGTGAACCGGGCAGCTGTGCGTGCCACCCTGGAAGCTGCGAAAGCCATCGCCGTGTCCCACCTGGGAACGCTGTTCATCGCTGAGACGGATGAGAGGAGAATCAATCGCATCCAACAGGTCAATATAAACATCACACATACTCTAACTGGGCTTTGAAAGGCAGTTAAAGTGTTCCCCCTCATTTATTATTCATATGTGCCAAACTCAAAAAAGATTTACAAATCCTGAGAAATCATTAAAGTGAAATATAAGTAGTAAGTTTGATGTGGCACCTGTTATATTTTCCTGCACCATCTAAAGACTGCCGCATTCCTTTCGTTAAAGTCAGGGCAGGTATCCTAAAATGATCCCAAATAAAGACCTTTTGCACGAGTGTCTACTGCAGGAAGGAACCTCTCGGCTGGAGATGACGCCAGCAGTCCATCAGGCCTTATGACACTAATTTACCCTCTGCTGTCGAGTTGTTTGCATAACAGATGCTGCGCTGCAAGGCGAAGTTTAGAACTTGTCTGATAAGCTTGGACATATAAAACTCTGGCACAAGTAAAAGACAAAAGTACAAAAAAATCAAAACAAAACAAAAAAAAGCTAGCAGCAGGCTGCCACAGGACTGCAGCATTTTGGCACCAACACCTCGAAAATACTGCCTGCTGAACTCAATCAATAGTGCCTTTGTGGCCTCCAGCCCCACGCTGGGTCCGTGTGGAGGCAGACAGGAACATAAAATGCCTCAGATGCTGTTTTGATGGAGCTCGGCCAGCCATATCGGATAGGGCAATGAAAAGATCGTCTTTTTGACTGTATTTGTCATTCCGAGACCCGTATTTATCAAGCCTCTCAGTATCGGGAGGGGGAAAGTCAAACTAGAGCGAAAAATAATCCATCTGTCGACATTTAAGAAGGCGAAACACTCGCTCAGTGGCAAGTACAAGTTTGAGATTGGGTGACACTTTTATCGCATCGAAGTGTGAAACTAAAATTATCAGTGATAGATGTTTGCTGATGATGTGCACAGATCATCTAAAAACGAAAAAAAAAAAAAACTGGGTCTGGATGATGTAAGAGATAATAATTAAAAACACTGACGCTTGTACGATGCACTGAACACACGAGGTACTGACAGTGTGCTTCACACTCAAATTAAATGCAACATTTCTCAACAAATGGGCGACACCAGCTGCATCTTGTACTGTTTAGCAGCAAGTCTTTTTATTTTGGGTTTAATAAGCCTTATTAAATGTAAGCGTGCCTTGGCAGCAATGAGTATTTAGGCAATGCTTTGGCTCCGTCTGTGATCTGTTCTTGTGGTCCGGGCACGTCTGTCCATCACATGGACCCAAGGCATCTGGCCAAAACATCAAGGACTACACATGCATAATCAATACGTGTTGAATTTTTATTTCAGACTTCAATAGAGGCAGTGAAGTTATTGAATATGCATAATATTGGAGCCAAGGGGGTGCATTAAAGTCAAAATCATTACATCCCAAATTAGCTCCATTGTGGTTGTGTTTCTATTAAATTAAGGGTAGATTGCAACAACTTGTTTTCAGTAAATCGAGCGTATACTTGAGGATGGAGCTTTTAAGGTCGCGAGGAACTTTGTCATTATTATTTTAAATCAAGTTGCTGTTCTCTATACTGCACCGCGGCTGAAAATGAATGTGTTTTTCCCTCCTACTGCCCCCCCCCTGCTGGGACACAAAACTGATTAGTTTAGCACTGCAGGAGAATCCTGGAGGACATATGAGCTTTTTCCTAGGTCAAGATGACGAAATGATTTTACTCCCATGTCTAAAATATGGATTTTTACGATTCATGTTAAACTCTGAGATGCTTTATCAATAAACATATTACAGCAGTAGTGCAACATTTTGGGGAAATATGTTTGGATTTGGTTTTTTTTTTCTTGCTTTCAATACCACTCATGTGTGTGAATTAATTATGAGGCTAAAGGCGTGCAGCTGGTTAGCTTTCCACAAACACTGGAAATGAAGGGAAACAGGTCAGTGCTGTTCAAAGATCTGTATATAAGTACATTATACAGATAAACAGAGAGGGAATAATGAATAATAACCTGTCATCTTAATCTGAACATGACTACCAATAACCTGTGATCGCCTTTGATACCTCAGATAAACTTTTTGTGAGGGATCATACATTTTTCATTACAAAGTCTTAAATAATCCTGTAGCAATGGGATCACGTGTGGTCATATGCATTAGAATAATCTGTATAATTTGACAATGAATTTAAAGAGGTACGCCTCTCTGACGCCACACTGAAGATACACAATGTCCCTTGTTTTTTCCTGTTAAAAAAGGCAGCAAATACTTTGCTGAAGGTGTTTTTTCTTTAAGCAACAGTGGATAAATTCAAGCAAATAATACCGTGTAAAAGTCCAAAGAAACCCTTCAGTTCTTAGTATTTTGCTTCCAATGAGTCAAACGTTTCCTATAATCCTTTAAAGTGGTTTTGAACAATATTTCTCCAGGTTCCCTGAAGGTCTTTCTAAATATTTCTATGTCCAGATGCTTTTACATTCATTTGTTTCCTCACAAAAAACTGACTTATGAATTATTCAAGCATAAGATAATGAACCTAACTCAGGGGATGAACCAGTACTGTGTTGACACCAAACAGACAACCTAGTAAAAGACTCTTTTTAAACTTTTTTAGCAGCCTATCAGAAATACACACAACCTATTTCCATTTCTTTAGTGGGATCTATGAAAAATGGTTAAAAAAAATAACACAGTCTGACAGACAAAATGATAGATAATATTACATAATAACATAATAATAAGCATAATAATGTTTTTTGCCACATTATTTTTTTCCAAGAAGTTGATTCCCAAAGAGCTATTAGCTGAAAACACGGCACATCTCAGCGTAGTGTACAGACTGTCCTTAACAAATCAGAGAAAAGTAGACAAGCCAAGAACTGGAAAATAAACGGTGGGTCTGAAACAAAAAGTATACATCCAGTATATCCAAATGAGATGAACTGCATCCTTAAATATCCTTAAGAAATTCGAGAAAAGAAATCAGCAATTACGTGACACAGGTCCTGGGAGATGCTGCTGGCTTTTTTATGGATCCGTAACTGTTCACTGAAGCCTCATCCGAGATGGTCTCCATCGAAAGGGGGCTGTCTAGAAGTCTGACTTAACGAAGGGAAACAGGAGGAAAAGGCTGAGGTATGCTAAATGACAGAAGAACTGGACTGAAAATCAGTGGATCCAGGCCTTATAGGATGATGAATCCTCCCCAGAGCACAAACCTCAACATTATTAAAGCTGTGTGGGATCGTTTTGACAGCCGGGAGAACTATTCCTGAAGAATACTTAAAGAATCTAAAATAAAACTTGTCTAAGAGAGTTCAGGCTGTTGTTGAAGAAGATAACTGGTCTTACCAAGTATTGACTCTCAAGTTGATTAGAACTGAACAACCTCTAGTTTTTCCTCAAATACCTCATATTGTATTTATTTTTGGCCATGTTTCGATAAATCATCACTCCTAACATTCTCCTCAAAACATTTGCACAATATGTCGTTGTAATTTTACACAAATCTCATTAATATAAACAATGCCCCATCATTATCTTGGGAAATGAGCCCTTGCAAATAATGGTGTCCAACAGCATCTTGTAGTATCTTTTTTCTACCTCAACAGGTGTCAACCAACGGGGAGATATCGGTCATCTCTGGAGCCCCAACAGACTGCGACTGTAAGATAGACCCCAACTGTGACTGCTTCTCTGGTGGGTCATCAGACACACACACACACACACACACACACACACACACACACACACACACACACACACACTTGTTACATGAGTGCAGGATTAAGTAATGTGAGAGTATTAGATTATGTCTAATAGGATTACAGCGCCACAAAAAAAACATATAAAACATTTAGAAATCATTTCAGATCATATCTTTCTTGGCCGGCTTCAGGAGGAAATATAGAGGAAAAAACAAACTGGACCATTTTAAAAGCCAACGTGATTTGATATCGGCTGTATGTCTAGATATCGAGTGAGTAAATCTAGTTGCCTCTGTGTCCCTGCTGGCCAGTAATTCTATTAGCGGTGCTTGAGAATGACTTTTTCCTCTCTCCTGCAATGTTTTCCCCTCGCTACTTTTAGCCTGTTTAAATTATTCAAGTCACTTTGAATCTTGATGGTTGCTTTGAGTTTCCTTGAAAAAAAAAAACACTAAAAAGATATGATAATAAGGTTTATGTAAATTCTGACGATGCATAAGGAAGAAAAGACCATCCGAAATGTCACAATGGAGAGTGTTGTACCTGTATGTGTGCTGGGTAAAGAAGGTGTGTGTTAATGGGGTGAACTTTTTTGCATTCAAAAGGGAAGCTTCCTCTTTGCTGAAAAAAAAAAAACCTCCAGCTAGATTTCAGTGGGAGCCAGCTCGAGAAAAAAAACCTTTCAAACCCATTCAAATTACAGCTGGTGGAAGAAAAAGCTGACTTTTAGGTTGCGAATGTTTCAACTGGTTGCCGTGCCACTGAAGGGCACCTGAAACGTGATAAAGGGAAGAAGGAAAGGACCAAACAAATAAGCAGATGTTCCTTTGACAGTTAGGCCACACTTTCATTGTAAGTGTCAGAGGATGTGATTTTTATCATTTAATTCCGCTCATAAAAATCTGTCTCTTTTCTATTCAGAATGGAGGGAAGTGTCTCTCCCGTGCCACAAGCCAATGGGCTGTAACCATCCCTATTTCTTGGGTTGTACTTTGCATATTTTCAATCATGTCTTGCTGTTAACAGATGATTACTCTCTTCAGAGGTTTTTTTCCGTTTCCATCCCCTCGCCGTAAACACTCACACAGTGTCTTTGAACGTGCGCACACGTGGGAGCACACACCGGCAAATACAAACGGACATGAACACACACACATTCACAATGAAATGTACACACACACGCGCGTTATGTGCATGCTGTCAAGAGATAAACTGCCACCCTGCTGCCTGTACAGACCCATCAGAGGCCCCGAGCCTACTGCTGACAGCATCTAAAGGCCCTCACTCGACTATTATCCCGCTGTGCCACCAAAGACATCTCGATCCATTCGGTCACCTACTACCACTGTCTGATAAGGCTGAGGTCACTATCAAGGTGGTCATTATATCCACTCCTTTGGGAAGCGACAGTATCCCAACAAGTCCAACTCCTGAGCCAAACTGATAACCGCCTAAGCAGCCCCATGGGGTCTTCATATTTTACAAACCTGTGTGTCACTTCTGTCTCTCAGTGAAATATGATTATTTATTTATCTATTTCTTTTATTACTCAGTGTGTTTAGATCCGAGGATGCTCTTAGTAATGCTACTTTGTTGATAAAGACTTTAACCTCACAGAAATAATGCGCTCTTTTCGGTTTTATCAGGAGATGGAGGCTACGCCCGGGACGCTCGTCTTAAGGCCCCCTCATCTCTCACAGTGGCCCCCAATGGCACTCTGTATATTGCTGATCTGGGCAACATCCGGATCAGAGCTGTCAGCCCCAACCAGCCTCAGCCGAGCCCAAGTGGACTGGTGGAGATCAGCTCCCCACTGGACCAGGAGCTCTATCTCTTCAGCCAGGTACACAGGGCTCAAGCCCTGACTGTAAACAATGCACAGTTGCAAAAGCAGCGTCCACAGACGTGACCTGAGCATCTCAGTAAAGGTCAAAATAAACGGTGTTGCGTGGGTGTGTGAATGTGTTTACTTGTTCTTTAAAACATGAGCTATATGCGAGTTATATTTCATTTTCTCTTATTTATTCAAAATTACAGATGCTCCATTTATAAGCTAACTGCTTTAATTTGATATAAGTTTACTCTGTTTTCAAGTTCAAACTTAGCTGTGCTATAAATGAATTGGCAATCTTAAAATTTTAGTCATAGATTTAGTCATTAATTTGAGTTAAACCATGCAAAGCGCTTCTTGTTTAGAGATTATTACTTGTAGCAATAACAAAGCTAGCAGTAGCTTGCTAATGTGGCTCGATTAGCATGGAGAATTTTAAATAGCAAATGCTACCATGTTTGTAATCCAACCAACAGGTTGCAACATCTGGAAATTATTTAGGTTTTACACAAAAGAAAGGAAAAAGTAAACAGAGCATTGATTAGGTACAGTGCTAGCATCTAAACACTCACCTGTTGAGACATCATGGTGAATCCCTGGATGCTAACAAAGCTAGCACTAGCCAAAACACTCAAGATAAAGATTCAAATGTTGAAGAACTTTCCATGCATGACGTCTAACTGAAATTAGCTGGGTTTAATCATAATTGCAACATCTATTGCCCAAGCGTTAAGGATGATTAATGATTTATGAGCTAACACTGTTTCTGAGACATGATACTGTGGTTAAAAACTTCAGGGGCTAAATCAAACAAACCTATAGTATTTTTTATTATTCATGAAGACTGCTAAGACGGTGCTAAGAAGTTAATGTTATTTTATTGTTATTAATATAATGCTATGAAAGAAGCTAAAAGCTACAACATTTGCAGAAATGGCTTGTTTTCATTCACAATGAAAACTAATATCTTCATTAAACAAAGGATAAAAACTGAATCAGACACTGAATCAAACTAAAATGTGTAATCTTTTAATCTTCACATATTCTGGATCAAGACACTTATCAAATTGTACTATAAATGTGAGACATTTACCACTAGTAGCATATATTCATTCACCAATCCATCCATTAGTTATACTTGTTTATTGCGGTGCAGGGTCTGTACCAGTACCAGTCAAAAAGATTTTATGGGAAAGTGTGTCCAAACTTTTGACTGGAACTGTATATACTTTTGACAAATCAGCAGAACCACATAATAAATAAACTAAGTTAAAGGTAAATTACTGTATATAGGTTTTATAAAGATGGTATGACTAACATAATGTTATATTTTCTCATAAGAATGTGAAGTTTTGACAGCTCAGAAATGAATGATCAAATTCTGTCAGCTGCAGAATGGCACCTTAATCCAATAATTCATCACATATCTTGAAGTGTAATAAAACAACTAACCCAGAAGATCCGGTGTCTCTCCCTTTATTGTTTATATAATAAAATCCTGCATTAATAAGGGATTAAAAGTTAGGCTTAATATATTTCCTCATCACTAAACTTTTTAAGCTAATATAATATAAGTTGATAAATATAAAGTGATGCTACATGGGCTCCCTGTTTATACTACAACTAGATGAGGACTTTAAAAAACTTCTGCATACAAAGTTTGAGTTAAAAACTGACTGCAGTCCAATCCTGACCAAAGTCTTCCTCCTCTACTCTGTGACAGAATGGCTCCCACATGTTCACCAAACACCTGATCACCGGCCACCACCTGTACAACTTCTCTTACGGCACAGACGGCCAGCTGTCTGGGATGACGTGTCGCGACGGCCGCGGCCTCCAAGTGAGAAGAGACGCTCACGGTGTGCCTCTCTGGCTGGCGCTACCTGGTGGACAGGTGTACTGGCTGTCCCTTAGCAACAGCGGAACGCTGAGGAAGGTGTCAGCCCAAGGCCATGACATTGCTCACATCACTTACCATGGCAACACGGGTCTCCTAGCAACCAAGAGTGATGAGAACAGTTGGACTATTGTTTATCAGTAAGTTTACAGTTTGGCTTTAAGCTTCATGTTGTGTGTTTACATTTGCTTCTCTCTTCTTTATGTCTTCTGTTCTTCCTTCTCTTCTCTTTTTTGTTTGTTTTTGTTTTGTTGAACTTGTTTACATGTGTATTAGTAAGTAAGAGTTTCCATGAGTGGTGTGAAATATGAGTGCCATCTGGTGGCAACTTCTTCATCACTTACATTACAAAAAGCTGGGAGGGGTGAAGTATGTGTGAGTGTGCGTGCGTGCATGTGTGTGTGTGTGTGTGTGTGGGGGGTCTTTCTTTCTTTTTAGTCTTTGCTTAAGTGACTGCTTGGCAGAGGGATGTCTCTGCAACACTTTGATCACATACAGGTTTAGCTTTGTACATAAACTACACACACAGAGACACATCTGTGTGAATTATTCACCACTGCCAACTCAGTCTTTGTCTCAAACTCCACAGCTGGATAATTACACATATAAATCATAGTTGACACTTCCACTGCCAGTGGAAAGAGGGGAAACAGAGGGCTAGTGTTGCGAGTGTGTGTTGTTGTTTTGTTTTTTTAAATTTGTGTATTCGTCTTTGTTTGATGCTGATCTGTGCGTGTGTGTTTGTCCTCACACACTGCGGTCTTTTTTTCTCTCTTTCTGTTTATTCTATAAGGTACAACGGCGAGGGTCGGGTGACCAACATCACCTTACCCACGGGTGAGGTAAGCGGTTTCCACGGCAACCTGGAGCGCTGGTCTCGAGTGGAGGTTGAAGCATCCAGCCGTGAGAACTTCGTCACCAGTACCAACTTGTCTGCCAGCGACACCATCTACACATTCAAGCAAGGTGAAGCCTCATAACGGGGGGATGCACCTTTTTTTTTTGTCTTCTTTTTTTTCCTGTACCTCGTACTTCGTTAGGAATGTTTGTAAACCGTAGATGAAAAGAGGAGTTAAGGCAGAGCCAAATTCAGAAATACAAATGCCATCGCCCTTTTGTGTTTGACGTGTCGGAAAGACTGTACCCTTCCCACCATGCAACTACCCTTCTGTAGTTCACCACAAATGGGACGGAAGGCCATTTATGACTCATGTGGGGAGAGGGGCATTGTACCATCAGCGAGTAAACAGAAATCTATAAGGACGGCAGAGAATGACACTACAGTGATCTTTAAACATTTATGACACCAAAACTGTAATAACATTGCCTGCTCAGGTCAGATGTTTCGTCTTAATCATCTGCACCGAATACGCTGTACGTTGAAGCTTCATAGCTATGAAAGAAGATCCGCCGCCTCCTATTTATTATTCATACACAGATCTGATCTGACCTCTTTACATTAGCAGGCAAGGCGGCGGCGGGAGCAAAAAAAAAAACTGCAGTTTCTTTTTTAATTTTTTCTATTGATGACAAAAAAAAAGAGGGACAGGTCTGACCGGCCTGTGAAATGTCTTAACGACTGTTGAGAAGGGTGGAGGAGGGGGGGGTGGGGGGGAGTTTTGAGGAAGAGAAAGAGGGCAGAGATGAGAAGAGGAGAAAATGAGAGTGGAGTGGAGAAGCCACTCACGGGAGCCGTTTTTTTTTTTTCTCATGTCATCCCTTTAATTGCTTTCGAGCAGTTGTCACAATGACAGCACTGCAGGGAGGGAAAAGCTGCTCCGGTGCACGCGGACGATGCACGAGCGTGTGCGCGCGCCTGAAGCTGCCAGAGGAAAAGTTGAAATGACCCTCCATTTTAGAAAATCACCCCCTCTCACTTCCACCGCCTAAATTCGCGGCGTCTTCGGCAACAATAACCATATGGGCCGAGAGAGGATTTATAGTGGTGATATAGGGATTAGAGGAAACTATCTGCTTTATTAGCGGCGTTAAATTTTACGATTAGAATATATTTTTATGATTATTTTTCTTTTTTTTTTTAATTCATTGTCTGTTAGGATCAGTTCAGAAATGAGGCAGACTGATGGTGAAATGTGAAATATTACTCAGAGCAGCATCAAAATGAAAGAGCAGTTTCTGAGAAACCTTTGCAAAGTGTGAAAAACTGTTATGGCCAAAAACTCCTTCCCCACCAACACCCCCTCCCACTTTTGCTCTGTTCCTCTTATTGTCTCTCTCTTGCCACTTTTTGTCGATCATAATCTTTATCTGTCCATCTGTCCCTTTCCCTTCTTTCCTGCTCTTTTTTAAATAGATTCCGTTTCTCTTAAGCTATGGTATCTGCTACGGTGAAGTGCTCACACTTCACCGCAGTGATTTAAGCAATTAATTCAAACAAAACAGGTGCAAAAAGAGCCCGACTTTGCTTTTGTCATCTGCTACCGTATTCTCTGTTTGAGTTTTTTTTTCTGTCTCAAGGCTGCATATTCAGAGACAGTGACTGATGTTTTCTTCACACTTTTTTCATGTGTTGCTGCATGTTTATCTCCTGGTGTGCATGTGTGGTTTTTTGTTTGTCTGTGTGTGTGTGTGACCCTCTCGTTGTACACGATCGACCCCCCCACAGACCACGCTCAGAGTTCGTACAGAGTCAGCGCTGACGGCTCGTTCCTCGTGACGTTGGCGAGCGGGATGGAGCTGTCGCTCAGCACCGAGCCTTTGCTCCCGGGAGGCGGCGGGGGAGGAGTCAGCCCCACCGCCAGCCGTTGCAACATCAGCCTGCCCGGAGACCACGCCCCCAGTCTGATCGAGTGGAGACAGAGGAAGGAGCAGAGCAAGACCAACTACAGCACTTACGAACGCAGGCTCAGGGTAACGAGAACAGCTCTGACGGGCTTCTTTGCGCCAGCACTGCTTCAACAGTTTGCATTAACCACAAAAAAATACGCAGCCGAAGCAGCCTGAACAAAAATAATTGTGAACAGATCAAACAATCACCTCAACTCAAGCTGTGAATTCTGACCTTTACTTGGTGTTGCAAACAATGCTAATCCAAGCCCACCGCTCACACTTCAGGTTGTGTGTTGCACAACTTGTTGGATGCATTGAGTAATGATGATGTCACTGCGAGTGAGGCAACAGGTCAAATGACTCAGTCCTTGTTGCCTGTACTTTCCACAAGTCACACCCCAGCAGCAACATCTTCTCTCTTTTTTTTTCTCCCTTTGGCCCAGAAAATGCCACACACACAGGCGGAATATTTCACAACAAAAACACATCTTATCTCATGTATACTAATTAATTTGCAGGCCTCGCTTTTTCTCTCATTCGTGCGGCAATTTATTATTATTATTATTATGGAGGCCGAGTTCGCTTGAAATGTCACAATTAATTTGTCCAAGCTAATGAAATCTTTGCTTGTCTTAGACATGCCACTTCATTTATATTTCCATGTCCGCTGCTTCACTTTATGTTGATTATAAAGCTGTAGAATTAAAATGTTGTGTTTAATTTTCTTGCCTGAAGTGAACTCGTTTTCTTTTCTTTTTTTTCTTTTTTTCTTTTTTTCTTTTTTTTTTTTCCAGGCACACAACAGAAACCTGCTGTCCATAGACTTCGATCAGAGCACCAGAGTAGGGAAGATCTACGATGACCACAGGAAGTTCACCCTCCACATCCAGTACGACCCGCTGGGTCGACCTGTCGTGTGGTCTCCCAGCAGCAAATACACCGAGGTGAACATCAGCTACTCCAGCGGGGGGCTGTTGTCATCCATCCACCGAGGAGAATGGTCGGAGCGGCTGGAGTATGAAAGCGACAGGGTGGTGTCCAGAGCCTGGGTCAACGGCAAGATCTGGAGCTACACATACGCAGACAGAGTGAGGGAATACGCTTTCATGTTGCTTCATGCTGAGATTTGTTTGACGCTTTCATTGCAGAAATCTGTCATGCCCACGCCGCCTTTGTTTCCTGCTTTAAGGTTACCGTGTTTATCTGAAACCAAATCTAAAGCTGAAGGGATGAAAAGCAGTTCTGACGTGGGAATAAAAGCAACAAAGCGAAAGCATCTTTATTTATTTACAGCACCAAACCAGCAACCTTCTTTTTAATGTGTTTTCCTCCTTTTAAACAGTTTTTCATCCATTTTAACAGCTGATCAAGATCAATTCTATATAAATATGTTTTTTTTTCCTAAACTGGACGGTCTATACCAGCTTTTTAAACCTGCTTTAACAACCTATCTGTATGAATGACCGCAGTACACAGCATCGAGGGCAGGACATCAAAATCCATCCTTGTGATGCATAACAAAACTCTGGCAACTGTCAAGGCTCTGCGACAGGATTTTCACCGACTCGTGAAAAGAAAACAGCAATTTCCTGAAAGAGAGCTTTACAGTAAATACTTACTGTGCTTTGAGAAGCGTTTAGAAGTAATATACAGTCTGTTTTTTTTAATTACGAGGGTTAAAACATTGCGTGCGACAAAGCAGGGAGTCGCCAACAGGTACAAGCCTCCTGTCTTTGAAATGAACTGAAATATATAGCGGCAAGATATTCAGCAAGACACATTAGTATCAGGAATCTTTTATGTCTGAACCATTTCAGAAAAGCCCGTACTTATTTTGAATACATTAATTCATCAATCCCGCTCTATAGATAAAACGTGCAGATTTTTTCAATTAAAAAAGCTGGAACAATTAGCGGCTAATGAAATAGTTTCTCCTTGAAAAGCAAAGAGCTTCAGTTAAAGCCATATCTTTTCCTTCGTCATGACTCTTACCAATTAAAATAACATGCTCTGAATAACAAAAACAAAAACCAAGGTTGTTTCTGTAGAGCAAAACAAACTTTTCATTCCGTGACATTAGAATTACACTTCAAAAAAGAAAAAAAACAGGAACTAAATAAAAGAAAAACCCAGGAACCCCATGAAACTGCTCATAAGTCCATCTCTCTGTGTCCTCGCAGTCCATTATGCTGCTCCTGCACAGCCAGCGTCGCTACGTGTTTGACTACGACCAAACGGACCGCCTGGTTGCCGTGACGATGCCCAGCATGGTGAAGCACACCCTGCAGTCGCTGCTGTCCATCGGCTACTACAGGAACATATACACTCCTCCTGACAGCCAAGCCCCTTTCACGCAGGACTTCACCCTGGACGGGCGGCTGATCAGGACTCGGTACTCGGGAACCGGACGCAGCATCATCTACAGGTAGAGCACAGGAAAAATAACGGGCTGTTTGTTGTGTCAGTGATGAGACGGATCGGCCATCCCACTGCGTCAAACAAAACTGATCTGATTTTCGATTGAAGTTTTAGGACTTATTCAGACAGCGTCCTGGTTTTCAACATTTTTAATCCTCACTTGCCCGATGAGGATTTGTAATAAATCGTCCTGTTTTCAACATTTGAAAGGCCATAACTGCCAGAGCAGCTGTTCTGATTTTGATGAAATATTGAAGGATGATGGAGCTTCTTCCTCACTGGCTCAAGGGATCTTTGCATTATTCATGCACTGTAGCGTGTTTACTTACACTGAAGATCAAACGTGTTCTGTACTGAACTTAAAAACTGTACTTATTTATCATTTGTTGTTTCATTTTCCCCCCTTTTTTTCATCTTTTACAAAAAAAAAAAAAAGGTATACCCCAGCAGCACGGCTCTCGGAAGTGGTTTATGACTCCACCCTGGTGACCTTCACTTACGATGAAGCCTCCGGCACTGTCAAGACTATTCATCTCACCCATAACGGCTTCATAAGCTCCATACGATACAGGCAGACAGGTACATATTCACGTGTGCTCGCAGCAAGCACAAGCTAAACAACCAGCAGCCCACAAAATATTAAATATTTAAGATGTGCCAGGAGACATCTTAAAATGGATCATTTCAAAGGGCTTGTGTGATCATAAATCAGTGGGTGAGCCCAACCCGCTGCATCTGCACGGTGACAAAGAAGCCAGATTTTTAGAGTGGAGTCAAACTCTGTAGTCTGGTTTTGAGTCAGATATGATGCTATTTCATTTGAGATACAGCCCCAGTTATATGTGTGAATAGAGTGTTCGGGTGGAAGAGATTGTGGTTTACCACAGCTTTAAATAGGAGACCACCCACAGGGCTCTGTGCAGCTCTCTGTCTTCACCACCTCTGCAATCTGATCAAGGCATGGCTGAATATAAGAATATAAGCTAATATAAGACGGGGTAGGTCTTGCACATCAACTTGTCTGCATTTTTTTTTTTTTTTTACACTGTTACAAGTTTGAATGAGACAGGAAGTTGTCAAATCTTAGCAAATATCTCGCAAGTTTTACCCCAAGTAACCAAACAATAGTTTTTAGTCCTGACACAGACTATTAGCGAGAAAGACGTTGCGCTTTACAAATAGCGGAACCATTAGGTTATGGCGTGACCATCAATAGGACACTTAAGCTGTCGCAGCAGATATAAACCGCCATTGTTAATACAGCTCAGCAATTCCCTTAAGTTACAGGGTCTGCCCAGGGTCGTTGGGAGCGCTCTCATCTCTGCTGCTGGTTCACTTCCCGTGCCTTTGTGATTGGCGAGCCGTGATCAGGTGTCACTAATCTGCGAGGCGCAGCAGTGTGTGTGTGTGTGTGTTTATCACTTTGCCCTCACTGTGAATAGACTCTCACCTTCCTTTAACTGATCTCATTTCAGCAGAACAAACGGAGCCTCAGAGAGGGGAGAGATAGTGGTAATTGTCCCTCGAGAGGAGACAATGAAAAGCAAGGCACCAAAAAAGAAAAAAAAAAGAGAGAGATACGGTGATATAGAGAGGAAGGTGAGGGAGAAAAGGAACCAAAAAAAATAATAAAAAGGAAAGAGGGAAAGATGACAGTTGGGAGAAGTGACAGCTAGAGAAGCGAGACGAACAGACTGTGAGTTCCCCAGGGCTCTGGAAAAGCCTCCGCCTCACTCGCATTGCGTCTGCCATCTTCCCATTAGCGCAGGCTTAGAATCAACATTGCACAGAAAATAAAAATAGGAGATGTAATGCTGATCCAGCTATCTAGCAGCTCCAAAGCTAGACACTTAGTCATTTTAACTGCAATCAGAGTCATCTCAGATAGCAGCATAATGGTGTTTCATTAGCAGGCCCCCTTTTTTTTCCACTAAATGGAGGGCGAGTTGCACTAGCTCGCAACTGAGGTGACGAATGGTGTTGTTAACGCTGATGTTGTGACATTAAGGAGCACATTGGCCCATCATGGCTATTGTCTTTAGATTTCATTATCTCTCCATATTAAAGGTCACCAGTGGAAATGCCATAGTAATGTTGGGATAGTTAAGATTGAATGAATTGAACTACGTGTGTCCGTGTTAATGATGTTGCATTAGTCTTTGATTTAAATTTATTAGGCAGGCTTTTACGGGTAGTCTGATTGTGGTGGATTGCAAAAAAAAAAAAAAAAAAAAGCTCTGCATGCAAATGCAAATGTGCCAAAAACATCTAAAGTTTCCAACTGAAATCCCTTCTTTTGCACAGGCCCCCTTACGAGTCGGCAAATCTTCCGCTTCAGCGAGGAAGGTCTGGTCAACGCCAGGTTCGACTACAGCTATAACAACTTCAGAGTCACCAGCATGCAGGCGGTCATCAATGAGACCCCGCTGCCCATTGATCTGTACCGCTATGTTGACGTATCTGGACGAGTCGAACAGTTTGGCAAGTTCAGTGTCATCTTCTACGACCTCAACCAGGTAGGAAGCTATCGACTAAAACGTAACATACATGAACGATCATAGACCCTTTGTAGCTTTAATATGATCTTAAAGCAATAATCAATATTTTTCATTAACAATGGACTAATTGACTGTGTAATGTGAAAGCAGTCCCTCATGTCAAACAGCATAAAGATAATTAGAACCTGCCTTTGCTGTTCCCTTTAGTTCGGGTGGGTGGTTGCATTTTAGCACCTTTCAGCTCATTGTTTTGGTTTTACGGACCACAGCTTAACTGTTCTAGGCTCACTGGTTTAATTAACTTTGTTTCCAGCTGCAGGCAGGTGGCAGCATATTAAGGAGCCGGATATATCAGGAGCTGAAAGAAGAGGAAGTATTAGGAATTAGATAAATCCAGATCAAGTTTTCTGTGAAAGTGTTCGCTTCTTTTGCCTTTAACTCACCATTCACATGAGTAATCAGATCTCATGCTGAATGAGTCCTTTTTTTTTTTGTGGGTTGTCTCAGGTGATCACCACCCATCTGATGAAGCACACCAAGGTATTCAACTCCTACGGTCAGGTGGTAGAGGTCCAATATGAGATCCTTAAATCCATTGCCTACTGGATGACCATTCAGTACGACTCGGCGGGCCGCACGACCACCTGTGACATCAGGGTTGGAGTGGACAGCAACGTGACCCGTTATACTTATGAGTACGATGCAGACAGCCAGCTGCAAAGCGCCTCAGTCAATGAGCGGCCTCAGTGGCGCTACAGTTACGACCTTAATGGGAATATAAATCTGCTCAGCCACGGGACAAGTGCCAGGTAAGTGAGTACCTGCTGCTTATAAATCATTACTAAGTCAGAACAAGTGAATTGCATATTTGATAGACTACTTCAGCCAACATGGTTTCTCGATCACTTGAATGACTGAAATCATAAATAAGCTGAACGGCCTTGATTCTCAGACTTGGATGCAGAAGGTAAATTGAGTGCTACCTTTCAGACATGTGTTTTGTGAGCATGCAACACATCGATTAATTGTGACAAAGAGATATGCAACACCACAATTGCCCATGAAGGGTTGAAAATGCAACACTTCCCCCCCCCCCCGCCGCAGACTCTGACTGTTCTAGTGCTGTGTTTGCAGGGCTCTGAGCGGGACTTGCAGAATAAAGCAATAAATCACTGAAGTAAACCCTTATTTCCCCATTTATTCATGGCAGTTACATTCTAAAGCCCATAATAACTCATCCTCACTATTCTTACAATCCCGTTTTTCTGTTAATGGCTTTACCAAGTCGTCGGCAACCTCAGTCACCCATCATTCACTCACATACGAGAGACACATTTTAACAGAAAACAAATTGCTTGTATCTGTCCGAAGGGTTAGACTTTACTAAATTAACCTGTAACTTAGATGCAAGATTTGAGGCCGGCTTCCTCCATTAGCTGTTTAATTAAGCTTGCTGGTGAGTGTAAGTTCAAAATAAAATAGCTTGAAATGACTCAGCACTGTCAAGCGATGAAGGGTTGCGCAATACCAGAGTAAATTGCATCATGTCCAATTTCTTGTTATAAGATTAACTAATAAAAATGTTTGTCTGCAGTCTTTTTTTTTATGCCTTGAGCAAAAATTTGAGTTTATACTCTCATTTATGTATCAGAATTTTTTTTCATTCAACTTCATGCAGAATTGAGTTAAGCCAAAAAAAAAAGGGGAAACTAATAAACTTTTTGAGAACATACGGCAGATCAGACAAGCCTGAAGCCATTTGTGGAGTTCATAAACTGTTCAAGGTTTTCCGGGATTTGAAAATGTGTTTGCAGCCTCTGTATCTCGTAATATCTTGGTATAAACCAGTTTATTATTTTTGAAATAAACTTAATTAGATGAATTCCTAGCAATATTTTTTTTTCCTGTGAACTGAATAAATGAATGCCTTTATTCTAAAGGTGAAACAAAACTAGTGTGTCACACTTAATAGTACAGGGAACAGAAAACATATGCATAAAAGAAAACAGTGAATAGATATAAATATGTCCACCAGAAATAGAGATGAATCTAAAAGAAGTACAAAACAAAAACCTGCAAAAGGAAGTAGATTTATGCAGGTGAGGTGCAAAATGAGGGCAGTCAACACTCATTACTCAAATTTTTGCACATTAGTGATAATTAGCTGTTTTGTGGATATTTGTTTATTTCAGGGTTTTCTATAATAACTATGGGGGGGAAGCTGTTATATAGTCTGTTTGTCTATGATTTGTGGGCCACTTTTAACGCCTCCCGGAGGGCCGCAACCTAAGCACGAAATGTCTAGGGGGGGGGGTATGGTCTGCAAGAATGCTGCAGGACCTCCTGAAGCAGTGCAAAGCTGTGTACTTCATCTAGAGGGACAGAGGGCAGCCCATGATCCTCTGGGGAAAAGAGCCCCAGAGGTGGCATTCCTATCTGCTGAGGAGCTGCTGGTGAACCACAAAGACATGCAGTAGCTTAATGTGCTCCCAACGAAGCAGCGGTAGAGGGACGGCAGCAGGTTTCTCAGCCAGATGATTCTTCCTGAGGGCTGCGGGAAGCAGATGCTGCTGTGCGTTTTTTAAAAAGTCTCTGGCGTTTGTCTTTCCCGAAAGGTTATTGTCCACATGAACTTGAAGTCACTGACTCTCTCCGCTAAGCCCTTATTTATAAAAGTTTTTTTTTCTTCTTCTTCTGTAGTATTTAATCAGCTCTTAAGTCTTGAGTGTTCAGAGGTTTACTTGCAAACCCCCCCCCCCAAGCACCAACCTGAGACACTAAGGAGGGGGGGGCTCTCAAAACAGTCCACTTTGAGCTTATATTTAATTTTATCTTTAATGAGGTTCCTGAAATTAGAATTAAAATCTTAAATTAAAAGAGTAGCGTTAATTTGTCATCATTGTGTGTTTATTTATTTATTGCATATCATTTTCCAAACAAGGCAGGTGATTTGTTCTGTTTATCTCATTGTTTGTTTGTTGTGAGGTGCGAGATGCCTGAACAGAGACCACTTCATTCGCTTTTTTTTTGTTTATGGATGTTAAAAGATTTTTTCATCTTTATATGAGATATTTCTGGTTGGATAGGTGCATATAGTAGGAGAAGAATGTTTTTGGGAGTAACCCTACCGTGCACTAATATATACTGTTTATATATGTGCATGTGACTTGGCCCAAAAATAAGACCCCCTGTGTAATTCAAGCCCTGTCAATATACAGGAGCATGCACTTGCAGAAAGATTTTACTGTGATCAGATTTTATTGCAGACTACCCCCACCACATGAATTATCCCAATTTAGCCTCTGCTAAAGATTAAAAAAAAAAAAAACTTTGATAGCTTTATTAACTCTGTTGAAGATGTCCAACACTTTGGTACAGATTACTAATAAACCTGATGTCATCCAGAGCTGCTAACCTAGCGACCATCCTTGCTGATATTGCACCTGTTTCGCCTGATTCCAGGCTGACGCCACTGCGCTATGACCAGAGAGATCGCATCACACACCTCGGCGAGCTACAATACAACGTGGATGACGACGGCTTCCTCCGCCAGCGAGCCAACGACCTGTTCGAATACAACTCCAACGGCCTGCTGACTCGCGTCGTAAACCGCGGGACCGAGCGCACGGTCTCGTACCGCTACGACGGACTGGGTCGGCGTGTGGCCTCCAAGAGCAGCCAGGGCGAACAGCTGCAGTTCTTCTATGCTGATCTGTCGTACCCCACCAGGGTGAGCCACCTGTACAACCACAGCAGCAACCTGATCACCTCGCTGTACTACGACCTTCAGGGCCATCTCATCGCCATGGAGCTGAGCAGCGGGGAGGAGTACTACGTCGCCTGCGACAGCGTTGGAAGCCCGAGGGCAGTGTTCTCCAATAAGGGTCGACTGGTGAAAGAGATCCTCTACACCCCTTATGGAGAAGTTTACCAGGACACCAACCCCGACTTCAAGCTGGTGATCGGCTTCCACGGAGGCTTGTACGATCCGTTCACGCGTCTGGTCCACCTCGGCAGACGGGATTATGACACGCTCGCCGGACGATGGACTTCACCAAATCACGAGCTGTGGGGGGAGCTGAGCAAGGAGCCCAAGCCGTTTAACTTGTATGCCTTCAAGAATAACTGCCCGATTGGGAGAGTGGAGGAGGTGACACAGTTTACAACAGGTGAGCTTCACACGTTCTCACTCTTCAACTTAAAACACACAATCAGTTACTAACTGACAGACAGTAAGAGACACAGGGACATATTTCACTCGGTGACACCTACTCCCACACCTGCACGTACACGGGAAACATCTGCCATGAAGAGTGAGTGAATGGGCCACATAGCTAACCACAGGTGAGCTGGGTGTCAGAGAAAGAAGATGTGACAGATAGAATGTGCTGGCAACAGAAAAGGACAGCCATGCCTGTGATCACATTTTTTAACACGGGCTGCACTTCAATGTTTTGTTCTCTCTCTGATTGTCAAGAACACTGTTTCCCTGAGAGACAAAAAAGAAACTAAGGCGAGGGAAAGGAGATGGAATAGCAGGGCAGAAGATGAATACAGGATGTCGGCGAAGGCGTATGTCCCTCTGCTTAATGGAACATTCATTTGGCCCGTCACGTTTTCTTGCAGTAGGATTGTTTATTGCTGGAGGGATCTGTATGCGAGTGAAACACCAGACGACTCATCTCAGCAGCGAATCACACTTAGATTGTGTGATTTCCTGTGGAAGTTGTTGCCTCCCTGGTCCTATGACTTTTTGTTTGCTTCATAGTGTACACATTACATTCTAACTTTTATTGTTTTTGTCCCCCTCTCTTCCTGCAATCTCCCCTTTCTGTACGTGTGTGTGCGCGTCCAGATATCGGTAGCTGGTTGCAGCTATTTGGCTTCCAGCTTCATAATGTTGTCCCTGGTTTCCCGAAGCCTGAGGTGAGCAGAATGGAACAAACGTACGAACTGATGAGGACCCAGACAAAGACACAGGACTGGGACTCCAGCAAGGTGAGAGTTTTTTAACACGACGGAAACAAGACTCTCCCATGGTCGTTAAAAAACTTCTCCGGTCTTTAGTAGCTCTTATCTCCCAACTTTTTCCCCCACCGAAGGGAAAAACCCAGACAAAGGAGGCCATTAAAATTTGGGGAACGGGATTTTTTTTTATTAAAGCGGTAAAATACACCGTTGGCCTTGACTGGAGACTCTCTCTCTAAGCGATCGCATTTAAAACAGCATCAAAAATCAAAATGAGAATGTTTTTAAATAAACAATAACTTTGTCATTTTTAATACTTGATTTTTTTGTCTTTACAACATTTCCAATTAGATTCAGAGCCTGGAGACAGAATTCCCTCCCCTTGGCTTTCGTTTTTCTGGCCTCAAAAGCTGAAATTAAAATGGATTTGTGAAAGGTTTATAACAATAGATCGACATGCTTACGGCTGTGAATGTGCCAAAAGTTTCAAATGAACAAATAAAACACATACACAAAAAAAAGAGCTGAGAAATTGAATGTGCGTAAGTATTTAACACTTTCCCCCACAAAGTCTGTATGTTTTGGATTCCCCTTTTTGCAACGATTACAGCTAAAAGTCTCTTTATGTATGTCTATAGTTTTAGATGTTTAGAAAGATACATGTTTAGGCTTTGACCAGGCCACTCAGAGACATTTAAATGCCCCCCCTTTAACCACTCCGGTGTTGCTTTAGCAGTATGAGAGACTTTTAAATCTCTGGGAAGCTGAAGTTGATTTTCAAATGAAGGTGCCTGTGGTTAGCACACCACACATCACTCCTTAAAATATGACCAATTTTCCTGCCAACAAAAACAATCCCCTCAGCATGATGCTGCCACCACCATGCTCCACTGTGGGGATGGAGGTCTTTGGGGGATAGGCCTGTGCCAAACGTTCACGGCAAGAAAGCTCAATTTTACTCTCAACAGAGCTTCTATATTTTTGAGGAGTCTCCAATTCCTTCTGGTGAACTCCACATTTTTCACAAAGGCCATTTTTGTCCTTATACTGAGCTTTGCATACAAGCCATACACACACTTAAAGGTGCAGTGTGTAAGAAAATCAGAGGTCAATGACAGAAAAATCGAATATATCATTCAAAACTGTGTTTCTATTGGTATCTAGTCCCTTTACTAAAATAACTGTTTTGTTTTTATTCTCTTAGAATGAGCCATTTATATCTACTTGTCATGGGTCCACATACATGGTAGCTGCTATGTTTCTGCCACCATTTTTACTAAGGTTTCTCTGAATGGACAAACAACTCTGTGTGTGACGTGAGAACCCTCTGAGTTTTAAAACTGCAGTACTGGCGTTGGTTGATGGGTGCTGGAGCATCGTTTGGGATAAGTAACACCTTAGTAACACCACATGTATATAATTAAAAATCAATATTTACTGCACTTTTGTTTATACTGTAATATATTTTGCACTTCTGGTTGGATGCTAACTGCATTTCATTGTCTCTATACTTGTACTCTGCTCAATGACAATAAAGTTGAATCTAATCTAATCTAATCTAATCAATTTCTTCGCGGGTGAAATCTATGTGCGCGTGTTTATCGTGTATTACGGTAAACGTATAGAAGTTATCAGCTATGTGTAAAACAACAAAATAAGGTCATTTATTCATTAAATGCTTTGTTGTGGTGACAAACTATGTTCAGTCACAGTGTGAAAATATTTGATGTCAATAAAAGTCATTTTTGACATTTTATCCTGATGTTTGTAATTTCAGATGTTAAGGGTAGAAAACAGTCTTGCTCTATGATAAACAGATTAAAACGATTTTTTATCACCTTACTATCGAAGGTGACAAGATACTTGGACTTGAATATTGTTCACAATGAGCCCATCTACTACCAGGCCCACGGAATTTACTGTAGAATTT
>JBBBVU010000007.1:29386439-29406488 GCA_037177055.1 Atherinosoma microstoma
AAGGGAGGGGTTGGGGGGTGGGGTTGGGGGGTGGTTTTTTCGGTTTTGGGTGGGCAACCCCCCCCCCCCCCCCCCCCCCTTTTAGAGAAGAAACCTGTGGTTTCCGCCTCTGGTGTGCTCCAACAGTAGTTTGTATGAGTGTGTATACTAAAATCAAGAATGTACATAGCCAGTGCTTTCACACTGAGGGAAAAAAAAAAAAAAAAGTGCTCAACTGGAATCTGTTGTTCATAAGTGTCAGTATTGTTAATCAATAGAAAAACAGTTACATTTTTGCAAAGATTATACATGGCTATAGTAAATATTCTCGCTGAAAAAGCTGAATTTATTGGATTACAATGCTGATTAAAGTTATTATGTGTGAATTACCAGTTTGCTCCCTGGGATTTTCATAGGCGCTTGTTGCTTATTATCTCTTTTTTTTGTGTCTCCATCGTCTTCGCTCTCAGCGCCTTCCCGCTCCTTCCGCACATTTGTTGTGCTGTCTTTGTTCCTGTCTCTGGGAGTTTGTAACTTTCAAATCTGTGCTGTCATTATCACCCATCATTATGGCTCAAACTGAGCTATGCATGAGAAACCTGCGTCTGTCAGAAGAGGAGGAGGAGGAGGAGGAGGAGGAAGAGGAGGAGGAAGAGAGGGGAGAAAAAGCACAGATTAAGGGAAAGAGAAATGTGACAGCTGAGGCTCAGCGAGTGGGTGTTGAGTGCAGAAGGGGCAGGACCTGGAGTTGGCTCCACAGTTCTCTACAGCTTGTCTCCTCTCATTAGGAAATGCCAATCAGACTACACGCGAACTACTTCCAAGCCTCTCCCCACCAAAGTAAAAGTTAAAAAAGACAGCAAAGAAGTTTGTTTTTATTTCATTTTTTTTTTTTTTAATGGTAGCTACCTCTAATCCCTTCCCATCCATCTGCACCTCCCTTCCATCTCCCACTCGCTTCCCTCCCACCATCACTCCACCATCTGCCCACCATTAATTGTTTGTGTTTCTCTCCTGGGCGGTGGACGACAGAGACACTCCATGCATATGTTCTGACTGCGAGCAGGTGATATACGTTTCTGACTAGCACTTTGCTGATCGGCTGCGATGCGCCTTCCTTTTCTAAACCATATGCTCCTGTAGATACTGTCCAAGCTCATCTCGGCGGTGAAGAGATGGAAGGCCTGGTTGCTAGGAGACGGCTGCACTGAAGAATAGTCTGGGCTGAATGGATGCTCTCGCTGTTTCTCGCCTTTTTTCTTTCCCCGTGTCCCTCTCTCTCTCTCTCATACGTTTCACGAAGCACCAGTGTTGTCAATCAGAGGAATGACGGAACCCCCCCCCACCTCCCTTCCTTTTTTTTTTTTTTTTTCAACCACCACCACCTCACCCCCTGCCTGCCTCCACACTCTCTAGCAGTCAGCATTCTCTCCATCCTCAATATGTCAAATTGAATTTTTCCCATCGCATTATATGTCAGACGGAGGCTGGGGTGTGTATGGCTGTGTAAGCGTGACCTTATTTAAAAGAGTTTATTTCAGCCAGTATCATTTATTTTCTTTACCACTCACACAACTCTATTGCATTAGAAGAACAGAGCACAATATTTGTTGTCAACTTATGTATGCAGTAATAGATATTAATGTTTCAACAGTTCAATATTTTACATCACGTCTCTGAAAGTTATGGAGCACTTTCTGTGCTGCACATGCAGGAAAAAAGAAGAAGATACTGGAAGAACTGGGGAAATCTGAGTCACATAGAAAAATTGCATTTCCTTCAAGGCATGCAAAATGCAACAGAGTTCATGCAAAAGCAAAACAGTTCATAATTGTAGGTCTGTGATGAGTGTCGGGTTTCCGCCTAACCAAAAGCTTGCCTCGCCTCCGTCTTTTTCCTGTTTTTCTGTCCTTTAGCAGCCTGAGGCGACTGCTGCTGGAGGTACGGCTCTGGGCTGCTGATCGTCGGTGACAGGCCTTCACCGGCCGTGTGCTGCTCTGTGTGGGTCTGCGCTCGCCCCTGAGCGGTGACAGCGTAGAGCAGAGGGATGGCAAGTCCTTGTCTGGGTTTCTGGAAAGCTGATATCAAGTTCTTGATTTGCCGGAAATAACGTCTCTGCACTCCAGGAGTGGTCTAAAACACAAGAGATGGGGGGGGGGTAACAAAAATCATCCTCATATCCAAGCCCACAGGGGGGAAAAGGGAAGAAGAAGAGAAAGCACAGCTGTTTAGACATGAGATTTTACAGATGAACCTTATCAGATACACTGAAAGTAAAGGCAGAAAAAAAAATTGCCATGCAAAGAGATGGGAATTCTGTCAGTTCTATTTTTCTACATGAGCTTGTTCTAAAGACAATAAAAGGACATCAATAGATAAGCCGGAGCAGTGGGAATACCACAAATATATAAATGCTGTGTAAACAGCTGCAAAAGAGAGAAACGCACCGAAAATATGCTCAAGGGGGTTAAAAGCTAAGTTAGGCGAAATCAAGATGTGCTTGCCTCTGTAAATATTTACTCCCGTGGGTGTTTTTTTATTTTTATTTTAGTCAATAAAAAGCATTATTTTAGGATTCCTGCATGAAATCATAGGACGCTTTTAGTTTCTCAGATTTACCTTTGCTCGAATTAAACAGAAAAAACCCTCATTTCTGGCTTCATCCTCTAGTTTAGCTTTGTTTAACTTTAAAGATCTCTCAGGGACCTTAGCGTGATTTGTATATGAAAGCATAAGTTTACACGCCGTGAGGGCAACACAGCCATCACGTCAACGTTTCATATGGCCAAACCATTGCACTTTCCAAACAGCGATCATTTTTGTCAAGTAAGGCCTTTAAAGATGCATTATGTGTTTTCATTCTGTTCCATCAATCACGCTGTAAGAGATGGTGAAAACTGTGCTCTTTGAGCGCATTTTAAAAATCATTTAATCAAAGGAAAGCGAGCACTTCCCACAGCACAGCACTTTGGACGCTCCTGTCTCTGGCCACGAGCGTAACCTCTGTTCCCCGCAATATTTAATTAAAATGATTGATACTGCACATGAATAATGTAAAGTATTATAGAGCTTGTAATAGTGGAATTCTTTGTAATTCAAGTCTCATCCTCTCCCCACAACCTCCCATCCAGCCATCACTGATGTTGTCAGTGAAAATGAGTGACGGGTAAAAATGTCGTTACAACATCGTCACGGAGAAACAGAGCCTTCAGATGTCTCTATACGTTCTCCTTCTCTGGGTGTTTGCCAACCCTCAGTGCTCAATTACATATCCCATCAGAAATGCTGTCAAATGCAATTCTACGTTTTACTTCTGTGGAGCGTGCGCCGATGTTGTGGCATCTTTAAATTTGAAGTTGGGGGGGATGAGTAACAGGGTGTTATTGCTGAAGGAAAAGAAATGTACTCATTCCTCAGGGCTGTCATTCCTCAAAAAAAAAAAAAAAATATGGGGGGGGTGAAGAAAGAAAACATGTTTGCCTCAGATCTGCGGCTTGTTGAATTACTCTGGCACCAAAACAACTTCTAACCCAATAAACAGCAGCCACAGGAAGGCAGACGTGCAGCTGCTCTGCTGATGCTGTGAAGACTTCTGGTGTGCGGAAAGTGTCAGAATACAAAAAAAAAAGGAAAAGAAGATGTCTCACTTCTGCAGCCCATGAGCCTGCAGCATCCTTGTGGAGTCTGTATGTGTAGACGAATCCATTGAACCTGCACAAACACATGCACACACACAAATAAACAAAAAAAAAATGTTTTAAAAATCATCTATCAGTTTTATGAAATTTAGCCCCTTACTGCCACCATCACTGCTCCAGTGAGACTTGTTCCCTTCATTTCACACTTAAAACAGATCAAACTATGTGTTTTTGGTTTGTTTGTTTCTCTGTGTGTTTCGTTTCTTAAATGTGATGGGATCGATAGTCTCTAGAACAACAGAAAATTGAATTATATATGTCTTTAGGTCTTTGAGTAGCGGGTCAAATGTAGAAGTAAGGCAGATATTGTATACTCACAGCACACAGAGACAGAAGACACCTGGAACAGAGTCACTGTTGCGGATAAGGTAGCAACCATCTCGCCCGTCCTGGGCCAGCCGCCTCTCGCCCTCCTCCTTACCGATGGGTCCGTGGTAAACGGCCAGGTTGTCCATCACCACTTTCCTCCTTTTCCCCTCTTTTCCCAAGTGCCAGCTCTCTACCTTCTGCTTCCAACTTTGAGCTTTATACTACAGGCGATACGGTTTGTCTTCTATGCTGGGAGCACAGGTGCAGCAGCTGTCCAGCCTCTCATTCAATACTTGCTTCACACAGTTTCAAATGTGTACTCTGGGATCCTGAGCAACTCGCCTGCAAGCTTTCTGGCTTTTCCACCGTCCCAACTGACAGCGAGTCTCTCTAACCTCTAACCTTTCTGATCTGGAGCTCGCAGCCGACCTTGTTCTTTATAAGACACACGCATGTGGGTACACGCACTCATCTGAAATGTGGGTTAGTCTTTCTCTCAGGAAATGATTGTATTTTGTGACAGGAAATAACTTCATAGACTTTTAACTGAATATTTCCACAGCAATAATAAGTACAAGAGAGAGATTTTTTTGTTTTTTAAACGGTGATATCACTTTTTTCACACAGGAAAACATACTATGCTTACGCAGTGACACTTTTTTCCATTCTCACTTTGTTTTTCTTATTAATAGAAGTTTCCTTAATCTGTGCATCTCCACCTCTGGTTCCATGAATAATGCGGAATCAGTCCTGCTGCGGTAAAAATCTGACAGAGGATATATATTCAGATTGTTAATATTATAATCCATGAAGTGAAATGGGTGAAAGTTAGAGTCATTTTTCAAAAGAGGAATAGTCCAGTTACACTTTCTGAAATTATTTTTGCAGATGCTTCATTTACACACAGTTAGAGGGAATTGTTGTTCTTAAAAAGTTGTTTTTTCTATATATAAATATATTTATTTCTCTGATCTCTGCTTCTGTGTAGAAAAGAATACATCACTTTACCTCCTAAAACAATAAGACTGTAAATCAACTTCTTTACATAATAATTCTTATAATCTCATTTCTATAACTCTAAGATTAAAAAGTAGTCCGCTCAAAAATCACAATGTAGTCAACCAAAATATAAAAGATAATAAATTACTTTAAAATGATGCAATATGTTTGTAAGCATTCAGCCATCTATTTTTCAGTATCTTATTTAATCTAATTTAGATATATTTAAATATATAAAACAGACTCATATTCGGTGATATATTAACCCCCATGGGGAACTTCTAATTAACAGTAAGCAGATGCATTATTATCTATTATGAAACTTTTATGCTTATAGTTTTAAATACAAATGAATAATGAATATTAGATCTTAAAGGGTCATATTATTAGGAGTTTTGTGTTTATATTGTCTGTATGAGTGGACAGGGTGTTAGTGCATGATTTTAGATGGCTGTTGCTACATGGTTGTCTGCTTCTCTATATTAGGCCTGTCATTGTCTGGGCTTTTGATGTCAGTTGGGAAAGGCTTCATCTCCCAACACCTCTACTTCCCCACTCTTTACTTACCATGCACAGCAAACCTTTTATAAAACACCTAAAGAAATGATGAATTGAAGGCAAATCAAAGCAGACAAATAAAAAAGTTTATTACCCGCTATTTTTTATGCTTCTCAGCATAAATTTTTTAATCACTGGTTTCACATATGTTGCCAGCCACATGTCACTGGTATGTTTTCTGTTAAATGTGAGCGAAGGAAGCTTGCATCTGCCTTGCAGTACAGGGAAGAATCAGCTAATGAAGCTGTGTGTACGATAATCTCGTCCCGCAATCTGTCCTGTCAGTCATAAAGTTCTGCTGTGTCGAATTAAGAGTCTGGTAAATGTCTGCCATGTGCAGTTTACCAAGCTGAGAGCGTCTGGTAAGCAGAGCTCATCTGTCATAATAAGATCTATGGTATATCATTCTGGGCTTTGATAATTTCCACATTAAGTACATGAAGTACATCATTACACACAGCTTCTTTAATACACCCTTCAAAGAGGTTTGCCATGGGATTCTAGCTTTGAGTATTTTGTTAGGGCCGGTGGCTCTGTTTAATGCAGCGGTTGTTAAAGATGTTGGTTTTTTAGCCGTTCAGAACTGTACCCTACATGAGTCATCAGTCTGTGTCAGAGCCATTTTTCCCTCAGCTCTGAAAGATCATGAGTGGTGGGACTTAGGGGCCTCTGTCTCGAGAAGCAGCCGCTGGTATCTTGTTATTTACATCTACAGCATCTTAGTGCCATCCAGTGGCAAAATTTGGGAAATTTGTAAGAGTGACCTACTGAACCTTTAAGTTTGCATTTTCTTAATTTAAAAAAAAAAGATAATAATGATAATGATAATTATTAATTATTATATTAATTATTATATTAATTATAATTATTAATAATGAATTTAAAATTTTTAAAAGACCTATCTCTTATTAGTGCAAAACAAAGATCCACCTGCTACTATTTCCAAGCTCTAAGAGACAACCCAGGGTCATTGCAGAATGCAGTGGATCTATAATGGACACAAATAGAAATGCATCATTGATCAGCCAGCACAAGCGGCTTGAATGCATCATGTGGACATTAGTATAAGATTATGATATTATCAAGCCCTGATATGTACAAAATCCAAGTGAGGCACTCTGGGAAAGGAGGAAATCGGGTGAGCTTGAACGTCCATCTGCCAAGCAGTGAGAAATCTCAGCTCTCCAATTCCCAGGTGGGGGAAGCTCTCAGTCACAGCTGTTAGAGGGTAAGAGTGAGAAAAAGAAACATTGAAACTGCAAATGTTACTGATTTCACAAAGTTGTGCATGTGGAAGTGGATTCAAATTAGACACACAAGCATCCATTTCAAAAGATATGTTATTTTGGAGACTTATAAACAGAATGCGTTTTTGGGAGGAACATTTGGGTACTTTATTTATTATTCAAGCTGGCTGTACAAAATAATACAATAAAATGTTACATGGTGATTACACACATAATATCTTTCCCCCCAAAAGAACATTTAAAGTAGCACTGGAATGACTTGTTAATAAACATATACTATAGTGGCTCACTTTTTTATTGGCTGGTTCTGCCCTTTGTAGCCAAAATCAAACAACCATATTCACCTGTGGTGTCATTTAGAGCTGGATCTCATAAATTGTGATTTGTATTAACACATTAAATATCTCGATGCAAAATTTAAAAAAATTAAATACAGGATTCAATATTTGAAAACATATCAAACAGCAGACCTGCAAGCTGACTGCTAGCCACAGATAGCCTTAGCTAAAGTTGAATTGACCAAATATTTCTTTTTATACAAGTCATATATTTCACTTTGAACATCCAACATCTTTGCATATTATTTTTCTTGTTCTAAATCAATGAGACAGTTTAGTGAATCAGACTTTAAAGGAGAAACAAAAAAGTTATTCTGACCATTGTACATGGTACAATTGTACAAGGTTAGCTTAGCCTAGCATAACAACTTATTTTACATTTACAAGTGACAAACTTGTTAGAAAATTGTTGATAATTTACAAACCTGACACTTTTCTTTATTTGGATTCATGTTTGAGTTATTTTTTATCCTTTCAAGATTACATTTTGCAAAGTTTTCACTCTTTTACTAACACATTCTCACACCTAATTCATCCCGTAGGCTAATGGCATTTGGTGAAGAGGCCCTGATGTTGGTTTCCAACACATGAAGTTCCTCTTTAGTGTTTATTTCTGATAACTGCGAAACAGTTGCATGTTTTTATCCTTCTGTGACTGTAAGTGCTTCGTCAGCTGTGGCAATAATAAGCAACAATATGTCTGTTTTTTTTTAGCACAGAGCTAGATGGTGATGGTCACCTGACTACCAGGCATGCAGTTTGTGTTTGAGTCTACTGCTATTTTTCCTTTTTTAGGTATTGAGACTTCTTGTGAGGAGCAGGGAGTGACAATAGCTTGAGTTTTAACCACTAAATGCTTTCATACCTTCACTAGCTAATGCTAAGTATGTCTGCTTGTTGCTAAGCAGGTACAGTGTGTTATAAGATTTTTCACTAAAAAGAGCTGCCTGCTGTTGCTAAAACAACCCGACTAGACTGAATGATAACAGCAACGCAGCAACACTGTTCAGCTTGTTAGCTGCAGAAAGCTGAACGTTGAGGTGACGGCTGCATCACCTTTCATCTGGTCACATCGTCTTCACATTTTCACATAATTTTGAGTCTTCACTTTGTGGTCCTTTATCATTCAGGATATTGCATCCTTTTATGGCTGTTTTTGGTTGTTTTTTCCCATGCCATATTTGTTGTTTCGTCACATTTAATTGTTCAAAACTTCCTTTTTCTTATTGTGTCACATTTGTCTTGCTGCTATATTTTGTGCTCCACTGGGTTTTGACTCTATCAGTTTTTATTGCTCATTGGAGTTAAGTAGTCTTTTGGGTGTGAAACCAATGAAGGAAGTCTTTCCTGAAGTTGGAGGAGCGGCTGCTGCTAAGAGGGGCCAGAGGTCTAAATAATCGCTAGATCCTTGAAATCACTGAGTTTTCGAGAGAAGGAGCTCAGCCTGGTGCTGAAGGAGCCTCTCTTCTGATTGTGTTCCTCCCCACGAGCCTTCAAACACGCACACAGGCCCTTACAGAGGTTCCCAAGACGGCCTCGGAAATGGTTCCCGATGAAGCAGTAGAGCACGGGGTTGATGGCGGAGTTGGAAAAGCCCAGGCAAAGGGTGAGGGGTGTGAGATTGTGGATGGTCCAGGTTACCCAGCAGCTGTCCAGCCAACCTTCACTCTTTAGTATATCAATGAAGGTCACGCAGTGGAAGGGGAACCAGCAGAGGAAGAACGCCAGGACGACGGCTGCAACCGTCCACAAAACCCTCTCCACCCCTCTACCCATCGGGGCTTTGCCGGACCTGGGGCTGATACAGGGGGTCGGAGGTCGCTCTGGTTTACAACAGCTCTCCTGGGACTCTGATGATTTAAAGGAGGTTATGTTGGGGGGGCGTGATTCCCTCTGCATTCTCACTAAAACTGTATCAGTCAATAAATGCCTCCCAATGGCACAGTAGCAACACGAGATAGCAAGCAGTGGCAGCAGGAAGCCCAGGACAATCTTCATCAAAACCAGGGCCAGGAACGAAATATGAGAAGGATACAGAATCACACAGGCCTCGACGCCAAGCCCTTCAAGAACGTAAGTATCCCTCAGAGCCAAAGTGGGGGCTGAGCAAGCACACGCTAGAACCCACACCAGGACACACATGAGCCGGGCACGTTTGGGGTCTCGTGCACTCTGGGAGCGGAGCGGGTGCACAATAGCCAAGTAACGGTCCATGCTCATGCATGAGATGAAGAAGATAGATGCATAAAGGTTCAGGGTATGAAGAGCTCCACAGATTTTGCAGGCCACTCGGCCAAAGGGCCAACTGTAGCCCTGGGAGTAGTAGACCGCCCACAGCGGGAGAGACAGCAGGAACAGCAGGTCAGAGACACAAAGGTTCAACATAAAGGTGTTAGCCATAGTTCTCCTTGAGGAACCACCATGGGCCAACACGCACACTGCCAAGGCATTGCCTATGGTTCCCAGCACACAGATGATGCTGTAGATGGTGGGGATGACTGTAGTCATGGGTAATGTAGACCAGTCTGAGCATGGAGCCAGGGAGGTGTTCACATCGACCTCTGCTGTTGAAAAGTGGGAGGAGGTGCAGTTGAAAAGGGAGAAGTTATTTGGGGCTGCCATTATAAAACTTGATGTACCCTTTCGTCATACAATTTGACTCCACTCCGCTCAGATCTCCGAGGTCAGCTGGAAATAAAACAAACCAGGAGAGATTTTAGGTTTCGGCTTCCTTTTATGGACATAGCCTACATTTCATTTCATGGTAGTTTTTACTTGGCTTCAGTGTTTATAAGCTGTCCCGCTTGATAACTAATCACAGCAGGAATTCATTACACCATGCTTGAAGCGGTAATGAAGTACTTTGGAAAGTGTACTCATGGCTGCTTATTGGATTTCTCAGAAACAGCTACATTGTGTTAATGATGGAATTTGTTAAACATTTATGATTTAAATGAAAAAAATGTCAGCTTCATTTCAGGTTTAATAGGGTTGCAGAAATCATAAAGAATCAAAGGAACCGATCCTGTTGCTGTGGAGTGCCCGGGGGGGGGGGGGGGATAAGATTCAAAGTCACGTCAAATAACTTAAATCAGACATATTGAAAATGACATCAAGAAATGTTTTTTCAATTAAAGTTCAACTGTTGATGATAGTTAGACAGTTTACTGACAGGAAAAAGAAAACATAGCTGCTCTAATCCTGCCTCTAAAGTAAGAAAAAACCTAAAGTAGGATTTTATGTTTTCTATCCTGTTAAAAGAATTCATTTTACCTGAAGTGATGGAGCGCCTGGTCCAACAACTCAAGCCGTCTTCAGTGCTTCTTTTGGCTAAAGTCCAAGTCCTGACAAATGTTCCTCGACCTCTCTAAGAGAATTCTGCACAGCTGAATACCCCGGACTGTATCATGCTTCTGCGTTCGTGTGCCTGTGTGTGCATAGAGGATCCAGACTTGAGGCTCTGAGAAACCAGATGCGGTTTGAGGTCTTATATCCCCCAAGAGCCTGTTGATGATTGCACAACAGAAAAGTTGCTACACGTCACGCCTTCATCATTAAAGAGGGGCTGGACCGTACCTGGACACTAGCCAGTCTGCAGAAACAGAGAAAAAGAAACTTTCTCCCTTTGTTTTTCATTATGTCCCCTCCTCTTTTCCTCCTCCCTTCTAGAGCCTCTGCTAGAAAAAAGACAAAATTGAAAAATCAAGTCAAGATGTGTGTGTTCAACAGTAATAGCCACACGTCCGGTGTACACACGCAGCCACGCGTTGTGCTCGACTGCAATGAGTGGGACGGTTATGTGTTTTTAGGTGTGAAATTTAAAGGCCCCAACC
Organism: Atherinosoma microstoma; assembly: GCA_037177055.1. Classification (NCBI taxonomy): domain Eukaryota; kingdom Metazoa; phylum Chordata; class Actinopteri; order Atheriniformes; family Atherinidae; genus Atherinosoma; species Atherinosoma microstoma. The sequence continues at coordinate 29,397,401 of JBBBVU010000007.1, forward strand.
GCAGCCACCGAGACCTCTGACCCGAGGAACGCAGGCTGAGCGTTAATTAGCAAAGGCTCACACTTTGTGTCTTAGCGGTCAGCTAAGCCATGGGAAATATTTACTCTGTCTCAGCGGAAGTCAAGCCAGCCACTGGGGCAGAGGGAGAAGGGAGGGAGGCACAGCTTGGAAAATGAATGAGGAGGAGGACGAGATGAAACTGCAGGGAGTGAACGAGGAGATGAGAAGGCAAAAAGGAGTGAAAGCGGAGATTCCCTCCAGTGGGTTTTCATTAAAGCCTCTAGTGAAAGTTGATGAGCGATGCAGGCAAAGCTCTGCGAGTGATTGCATCACAGCTCCTTTGATCAACAGCGTGAGCATGCATCACTCCCTACGTGTGCATCTGCGCATGCATGTGCGTGCACCTACGCTTCAGTACTTCTATCTGCTTGGTTGTGCATTCATCGAAGCTGCGTACCCGAATCTGTTTACACGTGTTTGCAATGCGGTTCATTGAGCATCTGTCAGGATGTGACATTTTTCTAACAGCCGTGGGAAAGCTAACAGTGAGGATGAAGGATGAAGGCGAGACAGAAAGCTGCAGATTTTGAAGGCCATCAATGAAGAGCTCAGCTGTTATGTTCTTGCAGGATATGAAAAATCAGGAATGTGCTGTATGCTGCACGAGTGGTTAAAATGGAATTGTTATGCTTTCCGATCTATAAATTCTGCATTTTGTGTTCTTGCACTGGCATGCTGGGTATGCACAGTTGTTCTCATCTCTGTGAGGACTCTCACAAAACATCATGAAAAACATCCGTCCCCTGGCCTCTTGACCTTTTTATCAGCTAGCACAACTAAAGGTCAAACTTAAACCTAACCCTTAAAACCAAGTGCATGCTTCCATGCAGCTCTTTTCAGAGGTCTCTCTCAAAGTTATAAAAGTTTCAAACTTAAGTCGGCCCTCGCAGAGATAGATACTCAAAAGCAAACATAAACACACAGAGACTGACAGAAGCCAAAGGCCATTAGTCATGACATGGAGCAACTAAAAACAGAAATTTATGGTGTCATGCTGGCCAACAGAAATAGCAGATAACAGGAAAAAAAAACAGGACTGTCTTTTCCCCTTTAATGTCGAGGTGGAAAATATTCACTCGCATACTGAAATACCATTTCAGGAAAATACATTTCTTTCTGCTGAGACTAGTTATGACACATGTCTACTTTTAAAACATGATATACCCTGACTGATTAAACCCTAGCACCTATGGGTTTAAAAACCAGCATGCATCATGTAGCAACTCGGTTCTTATATGTGAATTACACAATGAAACAAAGAACTTTACCATCCATCCATCAATTATCTGTCCCCACTTATTCCAGTGCAGGGTAGTGGGGCTGGAGGCTATCCCAGCAGCTACTTGGTAAGAGGCAGAATACACCCTGGACAGGTCGCCAGTTCATCGCAGGGCCAACACAAACAGACAAACAACCTCAAGCAAACAAACATCTTTATCTCCTGAGATGAAATGTCTCATAAAATAGGCCCATGGTTTCCATATGAGGACTTATTTTTTACTCCCTGATCAAATAAAATGCTGATGTAGAATTTTCACATATTTGTTCAAATTCTTTTAACACAGCTAATCAGTCAGTCACAGGGCAGCAAGTCCACACATTTAGTCACGTAGACATGGTCGACTCAGTTCAGTGCTCAGTTTGCTAGGGTTCAAACTGAGCATCAAAATGGAGAAGAAAGGGGATAGGTGACTGAACGTGGCATGGTTGTTGGTCTGAGTATTTACTGGGATTTTCACACACAAGCATCTCCAGGGTTTACAGAGGATGGTCTGAAGAAGAGAAAAATATCCAGTTAGCAGCAGTTGTCTGGAGGAGAATGGGTAGACTGGTTGGAGATGATGGAAAGGCAACAGGAAGTCCAATAAGCACTGGTTCCAACCAACGTATGCAGAATAGCATCTCTGAACACACAACACGTCCAACCTTGAAGTAGATGGGCTACAGCAGCAGAAGACCACACCGGGTGCCCCACCTGTCAGCTAAGAACAGGAAACTGAGGCTACAATTCACACAGACTCACCAGAACTGGACGATAGAAGATGGAGAAACGTTGCCTGGTCTCCGTTTCAGCTGCAACATTCAGATGGTAGGGTCAGAATTTGATCAAAACAACCTGAAAGCATGGATTAACAGTTCAGACTGCTGGAAGTATTGTGATGATGCGGGATATTTTCTTGGCACACTTTGGACCTCTTGTTGTGTCCATTGTTGACCATGTCCATCCCTTAATGACCATATGTAGCATATTCTGATGGCTACTAATGCACCATGTCACAAAGCTCAAATCATCTCCAACTGGTTTGTTGACCATGAGGTCACTGTACTCCAATGGCCTCCACAGTCACCACATCTCAGTCCACTATTTCCCCTTTGGGATGTGGTGGAACGGGAGATTCTCATCATGGATGCGGAGCAACTGTGTGATGCTATCATGTCAATATGGAGCAAAATCTCTGAGGAATGTTTCCAACACCTTGTTGGATCGATGCTACAAAGAATTAAGGCAGATCAGAAGGAAAAAGGGGGTCCAACCCGATACTAGTAAGGTGGACCCGAATAAATATTTATCAGCTTGTATTTATAGGAAAAATTTAAAATGCATTCAAAAATAAAGTCTGAGTCCTAGAAGCTCATCACATCCTGTACATCTTGAAAATAAATGAACTAAATAGCCTTTAAATATCCACTCTGAGTACTCTGGGTTTAACACTGTGCTACAGCACAGTGTTAAAACCCAAGTAAAACATCACAGGCTGTCAAAATGATGCCGTCTTGCTCTGTCAAGCGCTGACACATTCAATCTCACTTTCACTTATTTTATCCCACATCGGCTCCTTTGGTCTGAGTCAACATCTGAAATGGCAAAGTCACTTCATCCTATCTCTGAACAATCAATTAAAATGGTTTGCGGTCCACCTAACACCCCTTTTTAAGTCCATAAAGGGAAGGGAAGGGAAGGGAAGTAATGCACGTCAGTGTTAATTCAAAAATGACTCAAAAAACACAAATTGAGATGCAGAGTGATCTACGGTTTGAGCATGTGTGGGGGAGTGTGTTTATGTGTGTTTTTCTGATGATCCAAACACAGGGATTTAGTGACAGGCAGTGTCTGTAGAGGCTGAAGATAAGGAGTGCAATGGAGCAGAGAGCATCCAACCACCCCCCCACGTACAACACAACCCTCACTGGACATCAATCTCCCAGCTAATTATTTTTTCACAGTTTTCTGCATTTATTTCTTTATTTTTTTGCTGCCGCAGTTTGTCAAAGGGTTTCTTTTTTTTTTTTCCTTTCCCCTCAGCACTCATTAAACAAAATATGATTATTATATAACAGGGAATGTGGCCGGAACTGAAAACTTTTACAGCCAATACATCAGAAGCCTCTAATAACTGAGGATTTATATTTACTGAATAAAAACTCTGCATTATGTTCTTTGAACTCATTGAACTGCCAGCACCAGATTCATGCATGGGAAAAAAAAAGAGGTTACCATCTTCATAAGCATGTGCATCAAGCATGTACACACACTTAAAAGCCCAAACAAGAGGAAGATGTACATTAGTAATCGTATACAACATTAACAAACACTCTTCCATGGCTTGCATAACTTTGTTGTTTACATTTGCTGCTGATAAATGTGCTATGTGTTTATTTGATGGTGGGGGACCCTGAGAAGATAACCACTGCAAACCATAACCCTCCCAAAGTCCTCAGCGGAAAATCTGTCTCACAGGGTTGAAAGGTGGAAGGTCAGGGTTGTGTTCCCCCCCCCCCGTTTCCTCTCTGCTGGTCAAGAAAAAAAAAATATCTGGGAGCACCGTGGCCTACATGACAGAGCCCGGTCGTAATATAAGTTCTGAGAACATAACTGCATCTGCTGCTTGTGTGGGATGCTTTAAGGAAGGGGGCCTCATATGCAGAGGGGACCCTTGAGAGAGGTGAGATGAAGCTATAGTTAGCTTGAAAGTGGGGGGGGGGGGGGGCTCTCAAACTGCTAACAGTGGTTGCAGCTCATAGCAAACATGATTACTGTCATTCCTGATGTCCTGTGAAAAGAACAGATTTCAGTTTTCCAGCATTCCCACTCTGTCTGAATTCTATTTTGAATGGAGACACTGTGTCCTGTGTGGGGTTTTTTTATGTTGTGGAACACTTATTACCGTAGGAACTTGTTTTAATCAGAACATTTTGCGGTGTTTGTCTGAAAAAAAGTATAAAAGTCCCTTACTCCCTCGGCTCTGAAAGCCTGGCTCCCATATGTGCGCTTGGTTCCGTGTATTACAAGAACAGGAATGAAAGAATATTGACTTCTTATTGATCTTCTTTTTTTTTTTCATTTACCCACATATGTGAGCATGTTCAAACACATACACACAGAGTCGCAAGGGTCATGACACTTGACAGGCTCATGTAGATTTTATGAGGTCCAGGAGTCCTGCTTTGGTTCCTCTGAGAATCAGTAAAGAAGCCATAAAGATTTTAAGATACCCTGTTCCCTCTATATCGAATGTGTGCATGCAGAAATAAGCAAAAACATGTGTCAACATCATTTCCTGTTTGTCTTTGTTGAACATGTGCTCGTGAAAAAGAAAGTACAGCCTCCATCACTCCGAAGGAATAAAAAAAAAGAATAAATCATCTGATTCTTAACAGATGCTGAAATAAAATGAATACTTCTCAGATGAACAACAGTTACATGACACATTACATGACGTCATTCATTTAGAAAATAAAAAACTTAGCAAACATACAGAAGCAGGGTTTTAAATACTAAGTACACCCTTACTGCTTCCACTGGAATTAATAGCGTAAGTTGCAAATAGGTACGAACGCCATGAGCAGTCGTGCGTAAAAAAAAAAATCTGATCGTCTCATGATTTTGAGAAAACAAAACTCATTATCTTGTCGTAACTGGTTTCACCTGGTTGACATGAGGAAGGCAAAGGCCAATTTTTGCAAGATAACGGGATGAACCAACTGAAAAAAAGAAACAAAAATGCTGCTTCTGTAGCCAAAAAGTGTAAAATCAGAAAAAGGTTTTCTTAAACTTTGCCAAGAGAAAGCTTCTCTACTTCATCTGTCCGATGGTTAAAGCTTGGCTGAAATGAAATCTTTCAACAGGACAGCGATCCAAGCAGCAAATCTTCAACACTGGCTGGAAAAAATACAAAAACATTGCATGGAGAGAGAAAAAACACAGTTATTGCTGCTAAAGGTGGTTCTACGTCGTATTAAATCATGGGCTGAACTCAGCTTTTTCCCAAACAACCTCTGTACTTTGGCTTAGTTTGTATTAAGTAAATCATGACATGGTGTAATATGTCATATATGTTGTGTTCATCTGAAGATGTTTACTTATTTTTAAGGTCAGGGAAAGATGTTTCTTTATGTTCTCATGAAAAACTTACTAGAAACGAAAGAGTGAGAACTTTCTTTTTCAAATCACTGTCATTTATGCTTCTTCATGAAACTCTAAACTTGCGTAAACTTCGGTGTTGCGAAACACAGTTTTGGGATTAATGGATCAGGTTAGACCCTGCAGTCATCCCCTGTGACTGCAGAGTAAATCCTGAGCCTTACCTGTCAACAGATGGGAAATGAGCTCAACTAAAACTAATAAAACCTCAAATAAATTAAAAAGATCGCTTCTGCATTTCTCTTATCCTGCTGATTTACGTCCAAATGTTCCTTTTATTCTCTATAAATTGGGTTTTATTGAGATCATTTTTGTACGTGATTGTTTGGTCAACGTTTTTTTTTACAATTTATGTTGAATACTTTCTGGTAAAGCAACAGTTCTCAAACATTTATTAGTCAGTTTATGATTAAACAAAGTGGGTAATCTATCAAATACATGTAATTATTATATATCATTATATCAGTCAACAGCTATTATTACTATTATTAGTAGTAATAGTAGATTAGTTGAGTAATCTTGATTAGACTTACCGTAATGTAGGTACAGTCCACTTTGAGCTAAATGCTAATGTCATCATGCTAAATACGTTGATGTGCTAATATTTAGTCATTGGTGCTAATACTGTTTAGCATGTTAGCATGCTAGCACCTAAAATAACGAAAGTTAGGCCTATAACTGTAAAACTTTAGCTGATAGATGTCCGTTTTTAAAAGTAAATGATAATCATTGAGGGGAACAAAAGTGTAATTTATGTTCAGGAATTTTGATGGAAAATAAACAGTTAAATGATGCTAACAGACTTGTTCTTATTTGACTGATTCGTCATTAGCGTCATTTGTGCACATTCTACCTACATGGATAAATATTTCTTCAGTGTGATTGAATCATCATCAGACAAAGAAACTCAAGTATTATGTTTAGGATTCTGCAGAGGCTACAGACCAGTCAAGACAGGCAGGGACTGGAGGAGGAGGAACTAGTTAGCAGCAGGTGTGACTGCAGGCTTCTCCTCAAACCCTTTTTTTTTTTTTTTAATTTATTCACACTCCACTGAATAGTTTAATTCCCCATGCAGCTGGTAAGATGGACTTTTGGTGGTTTTTAGCATCGTCTTATAATCGTTATGGTACTGGAGGGGTGCATGTACCCCGAGGTATCTGTATTTTAATCATTTTAATTGTTCAATCTGTTTGTTTTTAGGCATAATATGCCGTTTATTTCAGTGTAGTAGTATATATTCTAGCTTTATTGATTTTAATGTTAATGCAGGATTTGAGTCTGTTTAGTTTTATTGTTTTAACATTCTGTTTCCCTCTTGTTTCTAGTGCTGTGGGTGTGGTTAGGATACTGGGGGAGTTCACTTTAGGTGGTGATATCGTTTGGTTCAATGTACTGGAGTTATTAGTGAGATGTTTTATTTTGAAGTGTGTTGGGTTTATAATTCCTTTTGATCCGTAGGATACCCCCAGTGCCTTCGCAGGGAGTGGTTGGTCTCCCAGCCGTGGCGTGACTATCACCTTGTTCTTCCTTGTCTGTGTTTTTAATCTACTATAAAAAAATAAATGGCATGTGTTATGACCCACACTGACTATTTTGGCCTCTTCATTGAAGCCCCCTGTGAGCTCTCCTTAAAGGTTACACACGGAAACTAAAAATGTTTGTATGCTGCAAAATATTTGATCAGAATGTCAGAAACCAGAACTATAGAAGAGAATTTTACATTCCCAACTTTATTCCTGCAGCAGAAAGCACATAAGTTGAGACACAAAATTATTCAAAATTTGATTGACTGGTGTTTCAGCTGCCACTTGAAAAAAATTAACTATTCTCAATTTGGCAATTCGAGAGATAACCCAGTTCAAAGTGAATAAGCAAGACTATTGATGCCTGCAACATCTAAATCTGGCCTTAGTGGAGCAGAGGGAGAAACAAGTGCTTTACGAAGGCCGTATATTTAAATAAATGTAAACATCTTATGCAACAGAAGTTCGAACACTCATCCCGTTTCTCTCGGATGGAGCGAAGACTGTCTGCGCCAAATCGTATGGCAAGCTGTTAATACAAAGTACAGTAGGAGTCAGAGGTTTGGAAAGAACTATTAAATCAAAATGGAAAAAGTGTGATTGGTCCACTAATTCCCAGAAAGCATGAATGCCAATCTGATTGCATCAGTGTAGACCAAAGATGTCCGGGTTCAGACAATCTTTCCATCCCACCTGACTGACGGGCAACGTTGGTGGCAGGATTACAGCCGTTATCAAATTCCACCAAGCTTTGTGCTCGTCTTCTAATGACTAATCCAGAAAGGAAAAAAAAAAAAAAAAACTTTTGCAAATCAATTTTATTCACAAAGGTTGTGTGAAGAAAATGTGGTTTGGATGCAGTGTTTCATGTAAGTAAGTGATGTTCATTTACAGCAGTTTCACAAGACCCGACATCACTTCAAGAAAAATATATTTTTATTTGGATTTCCTTAAGTGAAGACAAATACTGATAAGAAAACGGAGACGCGCTAGTCCATCTTATTAACAGCACATGTGCAAGATTTTCTTTCACCAACGTAATTGGGCTAAATTACAATAAATTACAGCGTTGTTGACTGTGAAAGCTGTGGCCAAGAAGAAAGAAAAAGAAAAAAAAGATGCAAATACTGTCTCACAATCTGACATTTCTGCTCAAAACATTTGTGGGCGTTTTGTTTCCAGGCTTCTGTCCTATGCAAACAGATTCAGCGCCCGAATTCATTTCTATTGCGGCTACAATGCAAATGTGATTGGATGTTTTGCTTTTTTTTGTGGAAATGTAACCAATGTGGGCAGATGAACTGAGAATGGAAATGTTGATTTAAGTCTTTCTGAGAGGGCTTGCTTGCAAAAATGGCCTATTTAAATGCATAATGATGCAGAGTCCGTCAGTAAGGATGAGATATGAGATGGCAGTGTGGGGAATGAGGTTTTTTTTGTTTTTTTTTCCTGTGGCTGGCAGTGATGTGGTTCAGCTGCGTGTGCTGTACAGGTCTTCATCCTCGGGGTTGGACTGGCCGTAGTCCATGAGAGCAGAGTCTGGCTTGAAACCGGAGCCCTCTGGAGGAAAACATGGGAAATTACACAAAAAGAAGACATTTTAAAATGACTGAATGATCTAAAAGAGGATAAAAAAACCCAGCCAAACCACAACTGTGATCATACATCAGCTAAAGCTCAGAACAGTAATTAACTAAACTCAAAATGTGTATTTCTTGCTGTGGAGTGCATGTGTGAACATCAGCTACAGAGAAAGTCTGAGCAGGAAACTCTTTACATTCTCCGGTATCCACACATGGAAACGGTTCAGTTCATTCTCAGAAAGATGCAGCCTGATTATGAGCGAGTCTGTACGCTTCAGAAGTCGATGCCTGTAAATACTTTTGGAGGTTTCAGGCCATGTTTACATGACAACGCTGTGAGAGCAAGACCGATCTGGCCTCTTTTGCACACGACAACAAAATGTCGGGGGGGGGGGGGGGGGGAACGACCCCCCCAAACTTTTGGGAAGGGACCCCAGGTGGAACTTTCTCCGGGGGCACGGAACCACTTAAAACCCAAATGGAAACTCCTGGCACAA
>JBBBVU010000007.1:29436238-29456863 GCA_037177055.1 Atherinosoma microstoma
ACCTTTCCCATATTCACATTCAAAGTAGTTTTTGAAAAAACATTTTAAAAAATTCTACATTTATTGGACATATATTTTTATCATATCCACTTAAATAAAGGGTTTATCTCTGTATTCTGTTTTTATTCACACTTTATAAAACAGTCAGTACTCCAACTACCCAAAAAAAAAGAAAAGAAACAGCTCAATTACTCGCAGACTGTTTGTGGCTGATTACAGCCTTGATTTCCTGATGACTATAATTTACTAAGGCATGGTGGTACCAGGATTATTCACCACCACCACAAATTGAATCAGTTGTGAACCCCTAAAATAATCCTCTCCACATGTCCACAGAATTTGTGTGTGCTGTTTCTTTTTAATCATTTTCACTTTGGATTTATATTTACTCCACAAAACATTTTTTTCCCCCAGCTGAGGACACAAAATGGCATTTTAAGACAAACAAATGGGACTCTGTGAGCACAGGTCTGAGCCCTCGAGAGATCGTTGTGAAGGGGATGATCGCGATCATTTCTTATTAGAAAGTGAAGAGGCTCAGTCAGTGTGTCCAGGGGACGATTATCTCATAATCCATCCATATTTTCATTCAATTTTGCAACCCAAGTAATGATGAACGTTCCTTTGCTACCACTATATGCTCTGTACTTTGTGTGGTCTCAGCTTACTGTAATTGTGCAGGTTGTTTACGGTGTTGCTACACAACGTGGTGCAAAATGCAAGAATGAGACGTGAACAGCTGCTTTGCGTTGAAAGAAAAGAATCGCCCAGAGAAAACAAAAAAAAAGGAGAGGAAACAAACAGGTTGTCTTCGTTTGCAAAGAATAATACAATTTCACGTACTGCTGAAAAGATATGAGTCACCGCCATGAGAAACATGCAGCTGAGAGGCTGGTGAGAGCTCAACTGTTAGCGCACCATGTATGTGTGTGTTTGCAAGCTGCGTGTCTTAAGCACAGTCTGTCAGTCGTGCTTGTAATTGGTCTAGCTGATGCTGAGTCATACACCTACTCACAGGGGTACGTGCTTCTCTATGCATGTGTGTGTGCTTGTGCAAATGTCTGTGTTTGTTCAGGATAAACTCCTATTTAGACTCAGGCGTATCAGAGGAGATGGGGATACTAGGATGAGTTGGGATGACTTGTGAGATGGCTACCCTGCATACAGATGCTAGTGTGTGTCTGTGTGTCTGTGTGTACTACTGTGTGTGTTAGAAGGAATATGAAAGCAGCAGAGGGGCGTGTCTCAATGTCAACGTCCTTCTCGTCATCTGTGATGCTGGCAGCCATACAGGAACACTTATCATTCTCGTTCTCCTTTGTCTCCTCTACCTGACATACACACATATACGACCATCAGAGTGTGTGAATCTGTGAACATCGTGACCTATCCTCAAGCTACAAGCAGCTCTCTTCAAACAGAACCAAATGTCTGCTGTGAGCTCGGGTTGTTAATAGCAAAAAAAAAGGATTTGATTTTTTTAATTAGTTCTGCAAGATTTGTCCAAGTCAAGTGGTTTGTGGTTGAGAATGTGTATGTTATGTCATCGCTGATTTCTATGTTCACCCACATTCACCAGCCACGTTCCACCACATCCCAAAGGTGAAATATTGGACTGAGATGTGGTGACTGTGGAGGCCGTTGGAGTCCAGTGAACTCATTGATCTGAGCTTTGTGACATGGTGACATCATCCTGCTGGAAGTAGCCACCAGAAGATGCTCCACTGTGCTCAGAAAGGGATGGAGATGGTCAGCTATGATACTCAGGTAGGCTGTGCTGGTTAAACCAGGCCATGTTGGTACTAGAGAGCCCAAAGTGGGACAAGAACATATCCCCCCACCATTACAACACAGCTGCTGTAGCCCATCATAAATCCCCTTTCTTCCTCGTCCTGATGCTCAGTTTGAATGACAAGTCGTCTTGACCATCTCTATCCATCCCTCCATTGTCTAAACCTGCTTATTCCAGTGAAGGTTAGCAGGGGGCTGGAGTCTATCCCACCAGCTGCTATGAAATGAAATAAAATGAAATATACTTTATTTATCCCACTTGGAGGGAAATGATTGAAATGTATACTATGTATACTATGGCGTGGAATTGACCGTGCATGAGAGATTCTGACAGAAATAGAAGTATACATTAAATAATGAAAGCATGCACACTTTCAGTTACTTTTTAAATGTAAGGCAACTACCATTCTATGTTTTTCTTCTTTAATTGTCAATGTGTTGCATAGAAAAGACCAAATAACAAGATAATGTATGTCTTTCAAAACTTCCTGTCTTAGACACATTTAAAAATGACTCAGCAATTTCTTGATATGGCTGAACAGAACAGGAGGAGGTGATACATTTACCTAGATCTATTTACAATAATACACTTTAGTGCTTTGTATTGTATTTGTAAAACAGGTGTGTAGAAAGGGAGGACTAAAACTCTCCCGGTGTTGTGTGTGAGGTGCTTCCGAAGGCCCTTCAGTCTATCAGAGGAAGGTTGGTTTGCATAGTTTTCCTGTGGATGTTTGAAGCTAATTAGCCAAGCTCCCTTTGTTGTTTTTGATTGACATTTAGAGCATGTAGACTTTAAAAAATGGAAATCAGTAAAAGTTGCAATAAAATATAAATTCATACATTTGATGAAGATACGGTTTACCCATTTTGCAGAAGGCTTGATATATAGAGGGAATGGAAATGATTGGTTGAAACAATGCAACTCATCAGGTGTATCTGGTTTGAGCTGGTACACATTAACCTCCCAGGACTAAGAGGTGTGTTCCCAGATACAGCAAAATATTCCAGAGATTACAGTAATTTCTAAAAGAGGACCTCTCTCTCATCTTTTACTCTCAGTTTTTGTTTATTTTTCCTCCTCGAGGTTTCTTCTGAGTTAAAACAACGAAATTGCAACTGCTAGCAACACCCCGTGGTGATAGAACTACGCAAAATGTATTTTCTCCCAAACTAAGTCAATGGAAATGGAAATATCTTTTCAGATTGGTTTCACTGTTGAACGGAAACCATCATCCAGCATGCACCGCAGTAGTATTCAGCTGTGTTTGAATTAGCACCTCTTATGTGCAGTTTATACCTTCATGGAGGTATTTCCTCCAAAATCCAAACAGCAACTGGTGGAATGAGTTGCTGCATCAAGTGAAATATGTTTAAGTGTCCTTTGAAGGATGTTTTGTCTCACCCTTAGGGAGAAGGGGTGTGTGGTGCTCCTCTGTATGTCCAGAATGCTTTGAAGACATCTCCAATGAGAGGTGTTTTGGGGCATGTCCCATTAGGAGGAAGCCCCGGAGCAGAACTCAGACTCTTTTTAACCGGCCTTGGAATGCCTGAGAACATGCCCCATGACATCTACAGACATCCATCTCAGATGTGTATGGGTAGTTGGATAGTTTTATTTTTTATTTGTTCCTCTCCCATATTATAAATACAAGAATCTTGCCACAGGTGTGAACATAAGGATGCATGTTTGTCTGTATCATTTGTATTAACCATGAGTTGGACTTGTCCAGGATGTTTTGTGTCGGCCATGATAGCTTCGACCCAACAATACTGTCTTAGCAGACCATTTGTTTTGCCTTGTTTTAATATGTTTCTCTGATTTATTTCTGTTTTTATTCATTCATATTGATTTTTATTTCTCACATGAAATGTGCTATACAGATAAACTCGCCTTGCCTTTTAGTCCTATCACTTGCAAATCGTTTTTATAAGTGTGTTTGTTGATCTTTGTGGATTCTTGTACAGCACTTTGAGACACACTTGTGTTTGAAAGGTGATAAATAAATAAAGTTAACTTCGTAATAAAAAGATCAACAATCTCATTTTCAAAGTGCGTGTACATACAGGCAAAGGTTCAGGTGGCTGGTCAAGACGCAGAGTGGAGGACAGCATGGAAGGGCTGATGGGGAAGCTGGGGCTGCTGGGATTACGGCTCTTACGCCGGGAACGTCTGGTGGAATCCCGCCGGCTTTCTCTTCCGGGACCCTCGGGCTCCTCCTCGATCACCAGGATCTTGTCATCGCTGAGGTAACGCAGCAGGGAGTTGTCGGAATCTGTGGCCAAGAAGGAAGGGGAGGGAAGATGGACAAGCTCAGTAAGACTGATAACAGAGAAAAGAAAAACCTCAGAGAGAGATGATAGCGTTGTGGAGTCAACGGAGAACCCGAAAGAAGAAACAGCTGAGGTTGAATAGACACTTACAGATAAAAACCCAACAGAAAAGGATAAAAGTGCCTCAGAGCTGTAGGATCTGATATAGATCACAGCTGGGGACATACAGCTATAATCTGTTGGCAGTGATTATGTTGATTTGGAGGGCATTACTTCCACAGAAACTTTCATTCTGCTCCGGCTCCACATAGATAAAGCTTCTCAGCTAACTTGTTTATTATCCATACTTTTAAAAATGAAAAAACTTGAAAGAGACAGAGAGACAGAGAGAAAGGAAAGGAGAGTCAAAAAGTCCGACCCCATTAGGGCTGTGCTTTAATACAATTCATAGACTTTCTGGTGGCGAAGTGAAGGGCCCTCAGTCGAATACAGATTACGGCTCGCTGCAAAGTGGTGAAGCTGGTTAGAACTGGTCACATTCCCACTTCCAGAGCAGCTTGTACCAATGCAATTACCTTGCATTTATGTTTGTTTGTCGCTCTGTCAGATACATACCCGGCAAGATATGTATCCTTACACAACCACACCACCATGGATAACCAGAGGATGAGCTGAGATGCGTTGAGCTGAGTATGGAGCAAAGCACGGTACCAGTCCGACCAGACTGTGTTAAGTCTGTAAGGGGCTGGGGTTTTTTGTTAACCAGGTGTGTGTGTGTGTGAGTGTATTCGTGTGTACCTCGGCTCCCTCTCTTGCCCATGCTGGGTTCCTTGGCCTCGGCCATCCAGTTATATTCAGGAGGCATGGAAACAGGTCTGAGGTCACCTGAAAGCACCAATCAGTAATCAGAGAGTCGGCTACGGGGGCTTGGGGGGGTGGGGGAGGCTGTGACTGAGAGACATTGTGGGAGACAGCTGGAGGGGTGGACAGGTGAGACAAACAGGAAGCAGCGTGTGCAAGTCCAAGAAGACTCCTGAGGGACTGCTACGACTTGGAGACGGGGGGGCGTCAAGGGTAGTACTAAAGAAGAATGTTCTCGAATCATTTATTCAGTCTTATTTCTTACTCATGACTAAAATCACTCAAGTGCACATTTAAAATAAGTGCACTATATTTACTGTCAGACATATTATTGGATGTCTGATTTGCATATTTAACTATAAACGGATACAGCGGATGAAAAACGAAGCTCACAACCCAGAAAGCAAAGATCGTTGAGCTGAAGTTAGCCCGGGGTCCTCCTGAGGTTAGATTGACAACAGCTTAGTTTGCAGTTGCAGAAAGTTGGCAACTTAAGATTCCAAGTCTTCTTAGACTAATAAAATGCACTCTGCACTATGATCCTAATCTCTTGTATCTTGGTATTTAATGAGGGCAATAAGGAAGGATTCCTAGAAGGTTGCACAGAGGTGGGCGATTGCACCTGCATGCATACGTTTAACTGTTTCATTATAAAGGACTAAAGTTACTGAAATACAAACGTTGGTGTCTGACCCATCCTTTTTATTCGTGCTTGTGGTGTCAGTTGGTTAATGCTGTCCCAATATTTGTACAAAATCAAATACAGCATCTTAGCTACAGTGATGAGAAGTTTCCAGGATGCTCGTGGTTTCTGGGTGACGCTTCATTCCTCTGCAGGATGATACCTGACTGGTCGACTGGAAGTGGGAAAGTGTTGTTAATATTTAGGTTTTTATGTATTTTTCATAAATAAGTTTTTGTTTTGTGCATTGAAATATTTTAACACGTTTTTCTTTCAAATCTTCCTTGTGTTTAAAGTCTCTTATTCAATTATGAGATTCTCAGCAGAGGTCCTTTTCTGGGCATCGGAACCACACGTTTGGGATTGACATGATTATGTTTGCATGTATGTTTATGAAGAGTGTAAGCGGGTGGTTTGTTCGGTTCTGTGACCCTTGTCCTACACGTCATCCGGCGCTTTAGTCCCTTGACAAACCGACAGAGAGGTGCATTACAGGATGATCTGGAAGCTGTTTTGGGACACAGGTGGACACAAGTGTTGGGGAAGACAGGGAGCTGGTGTTGGGAGTGTGTGTGTGCGGACTGACTGTTCGGCATGTCATCTTGTTTGCATTGGGACATGTGCACTCCAGATAAAGACACAAGGATGCAGAGCCATGAAGCAAAGTGATGAGCAAGCACGTGAGGAGGAGTTCTAAGAAAATGGTGAAGTGGTGAGAATGAACATGCAGTTCCTATGAATGAAACACAGGGCCAGAGCCATTCCTGCTCCATTCAAACCACCTGCTTTTGAGCTGGCCATCTTACCATGCGTTGGCGTCTTGTCCCGCCGCCGCACCCCAGAATTGCGTCCCCGGTCGTAGTCCGGCCCGGGCGGTCCGTCTCCTTCCAGCAGAGAAAAGTACTGACCGCTGTCCTGGTCCAGGTAGTAGCTGACTGCCTCTGAACCTTTGGAACCAGACTGGGAACTCACGCTGTAGCGACTGATGTCGTCACATGACATTAGACCCATCTCCTCCCTGCGGAGAGCAGAGCTGTCATCATCGATGTCATCATCATCATCATCACCATCACCCCTGTCATCATCAGCATCATAATAATCATCGTAATGGTCATCACCAGAACCTCTGAGTGTGTCCGTCTGACCTGGTGCTGTAGAGTCCAGAGACCGGGGAGAGGATGTACACGTCCTGCATGCTCGGAGCATCCATTTTGGACATGCCCAAGGTTCCGCCGGGTGTAGGGGAAGTGCTGGTGGGGCTGGTTGGAACCGGCTGTAGATAAAAGAACGGAAATAATGAGTCTTGTTTAGTTGTTGTTAACGTTGGTCTGGGTGCACGACCTGCAGAGACAGAGCATTAGAGCTTTTCCCGTTTCACAGAGAACCAAACAAGCAAACATTTTACAGTATTACTGTATGATAGAACCTTTCTTTTTATGTGTCTGTAGGCTTTTTACATATACACACACACACACACATATTAATATATATATACGTGTGTGTGTGTGTGTGTGTGTCTATTTCTGACTGTGCAGCTTGTACCATGTTCAGTCGTTTCACTGTTCTATCATTTTGTGTCATCCCTTTTTGCTCATACAAGCTTCTCCATGTCTGTTCCCATGACAACCCCTCCTCTCTATTGCTCTCCTTGCTTTTTCTTCCTTTTCAGCCATCCCGCGCTCTCCCTCCATTCGGGGGGGATACAAAAGAAGGAGAGGATGGGAGGAAAGTTAGCGTTGCCTCCTGTCTCTTCTTGAGTCAAGGACATCAGGTTCTCTGTGAGGACAGGACACCTCCCTTCTGCTGCCATAACAACAAATTTCAGACGTATCTCATTTAGAACAGCTGATTAGACGAATACTTAGCTCTCGCCGTCAAATTTTACCTGGAGAAAGGGGAGATGCCTCGCTACATGCCTCGGGATTTTGCAACGTTTTAGAGAGAAGATGCGGACAGAATGAATAAGCAGACACGGAGCCGGAACAACGGCCGGGCAGGCGGTTTTTCTCATTAAAGAAGCCCAGTGTTTCATCATTTCATCAGCACTGCATTAATCAAATTCATTTCATATTCCAAACTTTCCGTCCTCTCCTTGTCCCCATCCCCATCAACCCCCACCTCTATCCCCAGGCCTTGTCTCTTTCTTCCTCTTTTTTTTTTGGCTCCGTCTCTCTCTCATGAAGGCAGCTTACAGTAAGACGGCTTCGGCATAAATAATGAAGACGGGGTGGAAAGAGACCAACATGAGAGAGATGGGGAGGTAGAAAGAATGAAATAGGGCAGAGAGAGACAGAGGGAAAGAGTGCGGGACGGACAGAGAGCAGTGGGGAAGCTGTGCAGTGTGGTGACTAAAACAGTAATTTACTGATTACAGCCCACTGCTCCCTGCATGGAGAGGGAGTTGTGGGGGCCCAGGGGTAGGAGGAGAGTGATGGGGCTACCACAACAGGCGAAATTCCAGTCTGTTCAAACAGCATTTAAACCATTTGACTCTCGCTGTGCTCAATCCAAACTACAAACCTACAGTTTAACCCCCCCCCCCAACAAATGTTATCTAAAAGATCACCTTTATATGCCCAGATGGGAACTTTATCACATGTCTGTACACTTTAGCATACTTAAAGTCAGATCTACGGCAGGTTTAAAATCACCTTTTCATAATATAAGCAAAAGAGGCTCCTCCACCTAACACTGGAATGGAATAAACACACCCGATACAATGCAGTACCTTTGGGTTAGCAGCTAGCGAGCTAATGGTTCTGCTTTCATCGTGATAAAATTTGCTGAATTCGGTCTGTCTGCTTAAACTGCAGAGGAAAAATGGGAGCGTGAAAAAAAAGATCTCGCAACACGCTAACAAAGCTAGCAGCATTGTAGGGATTAAAGAGCTGCACATTTACTCATTCAAAAGCATCTACAATCGGTGGAGTCTCGATGGATCGGTCTTGTTAAGAGCCAAGGTGACACAGAGCTGGGAACTACCAGCAATACCCTCCTCCCGTCTGGAGATAACAAGGATCAACAGATACAGTGATTCACTGCAGTGACTTCCGGCTAAAGTCCCCCCCCCCCCTTTGCTGGAGTGCTCATGCTGGACGATGTATGTCAGTGGTTGAGCAGATCCACCATAAAAATTGCACAATATATCCGTCAGTACAGTTACATGCACAGCAGTCGAGCTATATATGGTTACAGTTTGACCACCAAAGTATGTCGGATGTGGCAACGCTGTGGACTGTGTGACAAACAGTTCCAGACATCGTACATGTCAGGATAGCCGCATTCACTCTAAATTTCCAGTTACTTGAATGGGGAACTTGTCGGATGAAAGTTGTTGCTGTTACAAAATCAGGATTTTATTAGACCAACATGACAGTTTGGAAATGCCTGAAGGGGTTGTGAGTTAACAGTGGGCTTAATGGGCTTTGTTTCAGTCACAGTTTCGGATGCATTTGGCCCATCCGACAAAAGAAATAGAAAAAATGGGAATGAGAGCAGCTTTATTGGGAATTTGGCTTTTACACTGTTACAAAAGGGTCCAAAAAACCTTGCTGCAAGTGCTTAGGCACATTTGAGTCAAGTTAGGCTTGCATGTCATGCTCATCCATCATTATCTGAGTATGTTAGTCTGGCTTTGAGAGCTTCATCATGTTTATGTTATACATAAAGTTTGTGCTTTGACAGTTTAAAACCTTTAACGTGTTTTCTCCTGGAAATTCTTGCGGTCCAACACTCACAATTCTTTCGATAAGCAAACGTCAACATCAGTAAGTTGAGGCTAAATTTCTTCCCAAAGCAAGTTAAATCAGTATAAATCCATGGAGAGTGACTGAGTGAGTAAAGACACATGCACAAGGCCACCAGTGTATTTTATCTGCAGTGGAAATTGTTGTAGCTCCCTTTTTGAAATATTTCTAAGCCCACTTCAGAATTCACATGGAGTGTTTTTGCACTGTGATAAATGTTTAAGGCTCCTGCATCTGCTTGTTCATTTCTTTGTTGAGAGCGAATGTCTCTGTAAAGTATGCCATTATTGAAACCACATCAGTAACCTTTTTTTTGTAGAGTTCTAAATGTGGTTTCTCAAGATTTTTGTTTTTTTATTTCAAGTTTCATAACGCACAAGTGCATAAAACAACCAATGTACGTAGTGTTTGATGTGCTTCATTCTATCCAATAAGTGTGCTATGAATGTGATTGAAAACCTTACACATACACTGCAGTCTTTAGTAACCTGAAGGCAATTTAAAGCTGATGTGTTAAAACAAGTAAAAGGACTGTTACAATCATCTAAATGAGATGAAAAGTATGGATAATCATCTCTAGTTCAACTTTTTACACCAGTAGTCTGAGTTTGGAAATATTCTTAAGTGATTAAAAACAATTACGGACTAGCTGTTTGGAGTTATGCTCAATAAACATAAAACTGGCAAAGATGACTCCCAAATGTCTGAGGCTGGATGAAGTGGAAGGGCTTAAGAGACTGGTATGTTACTTTATTTCCAGGATGACATGATCTGGGGCAATAATTAAAGTTCCTGGTTTATCTGGGTTTAACTGAACCCAATTGTTTATTTCATCCAGGAAATCTCGTAGAAGAAGATAATCTGATGATATTTTTACAAACAGTAAATAGTAAGTTGGATTGTAGGTTGAAGTAAGTCAGTATTGTCAATTTAGATGAAATTAAATTAAGTTGAATTGAACTGAACTGAACTGAATTTAATTTAATTTAATTTAATTTAATTTAATTTAATTTAATTTAATTTAATTTAATTTAATTTAATTTAATTTAATTTTATTTTATTTTATTTTTTTAAAAATTCCAAAGCACCAGTTCTCGACTCTCGCTGCTTTTAAAGGAAACTTTTTCCTTCAGTAAGATGTTTCTTTGCAGCCATCACCAGTGGCTCAAAGAAACTTAGCAAAAGCAGAGAAGACTATTTGTGTAAAAAAGATTGTTGTATAAGTTGTGTACCACACTGCAAAACTTCTACACAATGAAGCCGTTAAAGAATGGAGTGTGTTCGGCCAGAAGCTTCTTCAGTTTCCCGCATTGAGGAGATCGTTCCTGCCTACAACAATAGCTTTACGCTATGACTCCCTACATTGACTTCTGCTTCTCCTTTTTATTAACTCACTCATCGCTTATGCTGGAACAGTATAGTTTTCCTGGATGAATGAAGCATTATCACTGTTTTAAATAAGCAGGGTTGAACTGATGCTGATCACATCATCCCGTATTAAGGGAGGGAAATACTGTGAAAAATGGTTAAAAATACCCAAAATGAATATCGGGTTTCCCCTGCAGCTGTATAAACTGTCTTTTTTTTAATTAAACAAAACTAAAATAGCAGGTGGTGCATGGTTGTGTGGTGGTTAGCATCGTCGCATGTTCTCCCCATGCATGTATGTCACATGCGAGGGTACTCTGACAGTCTAAAATCATGTTTGCTCGGTTAATTGTGTAGATATTTCAATATTTACATTTAACTTGCAAAAAAGTTACAGCTACCCGTTAAATGTGCTTCTGTCAAAAGGAGAATTTCCCTCTCTTATGTGGTGGACTTGAGTCGAAGAAAAAAGTTATACCAGTGTGACTTAAAAGTTAAGCCTCATATTCCATCCGCAATAAATCACCCTTCAAGTGCATCATCCCTTTCTTTAACAGTACTTACAGATGTTGAGATATTCATCATTAAAAATTTTATTTTAGTTTATATTGTTCACTTTTACTTAGCAGTGTAAATATTGGATGCGTCTTCATCTTTGAGATGATGTCATGGCTTTTAAAGTGCAGCTGTTACATTGTTCAAACACCACTCATGGGCTCAAAAAGAAGCCAAAAGAGTGTAGGTATAAAATGCAATAACCACTAATGCATTCAGCGCCAATACATGTTGCCTAAAATAGCAGATATTTACCAGGAGTGATGATTTATGAGTGTGCAAGAGATTTGTGAAAGCAGGCTCACGGACAATGTGTAATTTTGAGTGATCAATAAAGTAAGCTGTTATGTGGTTGCTGATGAGGCCTTCGGTAACTTGTAATGACTCTGCGCATGTGCATTTTGCGGCGGCACAGCAGGCAGTCGTGCATGCAAAATGCATCATCACAGTAATCCTCATCCTCTTTGTTGAAATCATTGCAAGCATCCCTGTAATTACATTGGATCATCAAATTGCTTTAACCCCATCCTGCCATAGACACATGCAAAAGCACAGAGAGCGGGCGAGAGAGAGTGAGAGAAAAAGATAAAGATATGTAATTATTTAGTGGAATAAGAAAAAGGGTTGCCATGGAGGGGTTTTTGGAGCTGAATTCACATGATAATTTGCAGAGATAAATTGTTTCCTTTGTGTAGTAATTTATAATCCAGCTGAACGTTTGCCACGTTTGCGCTAAATTTCACAAATGTACAATTCGCCCTCCAAAAAAATGGCTTAGAGGTATGAGCGCGCGAGTGTTTTCTATGTGTGTGTGCTTTGTATGAGAGGGTGCAAGTACAGTATGAGTCCAATACCAAGTGTACAGAGTGCAGTGACCCAATTCTTTCACCTCTCAAAGGAGTGATGGGACCGATAACAGAAAACATTTCTCCACATGCGTGCACAAAACATGCACAAGAACACGCTTTTGACGCACAGATGGACAAGCGTGCATACTGCCGTGCTTGGCAACGTGCGTGCACCCGTTCTATCACACATCACGCACACACATACGCTCGCAAACAAGCTGTTTAGCAAGATATTCTGGATTCAGGGAATTATCTCCAGTATTTGCTGAGTAGCGACTCTTGTTTCGGAGCCAGTGGAGCTGCATGTAGTTGCTTATGAATAATTAAGAGCTCCAGTCTTTCTGAGAGAGAACAAAACTAAAACACTCCTTTCTTCTCATCTCCCACAGATATCTCTGTGCTCTGATGTGGACGCTCACGGCGCATTCGCGTCTTAGCTATCCGTCAGGGAAGCACTCCCACAATCCTCTGTTGTTGAGCACAGCAAATAAAGCAATAAGCTGGAAAACAATCCGAGGCAATAATAATAAAAACAAAAAGTAGCAACATGGAAACAAGAACAGTTCTCAAGCTTGTTCAAGGCAAAGATGAGGGGGATGTGGACTTGATGGGTTTTAATGGTGTCTGTGCCATTATATATTTATATATATTTTTTAATCTGCACATCTTTCATGGGCGTACCGTTGCATGTTAAAGGAGATAGATGCTACAGGAGAGAATGGAAGGGAGGATTAAAGAAAAAAAAAGCCAAAGAGCAGCTGTGCTCTAAACAGAGATCAAAGCATGCAAGTATCATGAAAATGAATTAGACTGATGCGAAGTTAAAAATAGCAACCATGGAATACAGGAACCCGACGAATCAGTCGGCGCTTCACAAAACACTGAGGCCGCATCAGACAAGCCCCCCCGCCTCACCCCTCCCCCCATCTCCGCACAACTTCCTCTTTACGTGTACCAAAAATTGTAAAGTCTGGGGCTATGACTGGCAGGTTTACAAAGTAATCGCCCTTAAGTGAAACATGCAGGCCCACACCATTTCTAAGCTGCAAGCTTTTAAACAAGCATTCCATCTTTCATATCTACAGTGCATTAAATATTGACTGTCTTTTGAGAGGGAGATGTTCTTTGGGGCAAAGGTTGAGTGACTCAGAGCCCAAGTCTCAGTAAATATGAATGTGAGTAGGAGAGTGGCTGGACCCCCAAGGTGACCTGGTATAGCCCATCAGAATACACTGGCTTTTGTGCAGAAAGTGCAGGCCACATTACACCGTTTAAATCATTAAAATAAGAAATATACAGGTTTAATTAGCAAGTTACTCCCATCCACTATTGCAAATTAGAGTTGTTGCTATCAAGTCATAGTCATAAGCAAACATTATGCATAAATTCTCTTCCTATGGATGTTATGTTACCTACATGTCGACAGTTAGCAGTAAGAGAGAAATATGAGTTCAACAGATGGACTGATGTAACAGTCACTGTAAAAAAATGTCCATTTAAAAGAGACAATCCTCCTCCAAAAAACAACTTTTTATACATGTTGTGTCTGTGAGAGTAAATGCAGGGGAAGTGGAAAAATGTCGTCAATTATAGTAACGGTGGAGTACAAACAATTATTTTAGTCCTGCCATGTTTCTGAACTCTAACCAAATAGTTTTGATTTCTAACTGTAAGCAAGGGATGCTATTGCCTAAACCTAACCAGGAAGAGACAGTGTGATCATCACATGTTGTTGGCTTGACGTGTCACCAATAAAACCAGCCAAAAGGCATCCAGCGAGGTGTAAAAAGAATGTTTTTCAGCTCTGACCATGATAATTTTCAAACCCTAACAGAGACAAGGCTTCTGCCCATAATCAAGTAGCTAAATGTCTAAACCTAACCAGGAAGTGTTTTAATTGTACTGAGTGTAAATCAGAAGTGAAAAAGAAGTTGTCATACCTTTGAACCCCATGACTGTAAGCACTGCATGTAATCTCACCGTGCCGTACCTTCCTCTTTAAAAGGACTTGTTAAAGGAAACCCTAGTGAATGACAGTAGCTGTATTTCCTTCCCAATACTTGTAGTAGTAGTAGTAGTACTTTAGAAGACGCAACAGTGATCCCGTTTAAATGATCATTAAAATCTAATGAATGGGAGTAATCAGATAATTGTAATAATGTGATATTTGGCCAGTCTGTTGTTAGATATCTTACGTCCATATGTAGTGACATAATTCTCCAACTTCCTATTTTCTAAACATCCGGTCTTTGTTGAACCTGGCAGTGGCCATGGTGTTAGCAGCCAAAGTGGGAGCTAATAAGTCTGCTAAATAGTCTACAGGTGAATTCTTTACTTTGTTTATACTCCAGCTATTGTATGCCATTGTGTTCTTCTTTTGTGTTCTGCTCATGTCCGTCTTTTTAACGGAAGCCTTTAAAAAGATGCAGTTTTTTGCACATGCCCAGATGTAAAGAAAAATGAGACAAATGAGTCCGTGTGCACTATGATATCAAAGAATTGGGAAGAAATCAAGGAGACCGTTAACATGCACATAAAAAAAAAAACATTTTTTTTAACATCTGCATGTGCGCAAAATACTTCAACCTATTTCGTTAAGAAGACAGAAGTGATGCAGTCTCAATGTGAGTTGAACACAGAAGAAAAACACAATGATGTGCAGCAGCAGGAAGTCGGAATATAAACAAATGTTTTTCAGGCTTATTAGCTCCCATGTTAGCAGCTAACGCTAACACCGTGGGTGCCGCCATGTTTAACAGGAAGTTAGGCCTCTACATGCATATGTACGTATGTATATGTAGAGCAGGGGGTTAAAAATGTCCCATTTCAGAATTGCATGTTTGACGCATCAGATCTGGTTATTATAATCATCTGAGTACTCCCAGTTATCTGGTTTTGATGGTCATGTAATCGTCTTCTAAGAGCATCAATGTGGTTTCTCCTAACTGATCTGATAAAGCATGTCATATTATGCTGCCAACATGATCACTTGCATAATCTGGTAGCTCCAGAAATCAGTTCAAGATCAGATTTTTGCTGTGCATGTAAACAGGCTTGGTGGGTCATTTTCAAGGGTGCAAACAAAAGGTTGGTTTAAAATCCTATTAGGTGAATGCATATTGTTGGCAGGGAGAACAAGAACTAATCTGTACGATGAGTTTGTGAGAAATGAAATAGAAACCATCCATCCGTTTACCTGCAGGCCTAGTGGTTTCCAGCGGACGTTTCTGAGCAGAGCCGGTGTGGAGCTCAGGGTGTTTTGAGGTCTTTTCTTTAACGTGAGGATGACTCCGCATGGGTCTTCTCTTAGAGCATTCACCAGGTTCTTCAGCTGCCACCCCACCTGAGGAACACACAGATCGCTGACATAAGCCATGCACATCACACTAGAAAGAATCAGCTGTACTAAAATGCACAGGAATGGTTAACGTTACACTGTTTTGGTTTATTTTCTGCCACTTTTATTAGCATAGAAACAGTATTAGCATATAAATGCATGTCTTAAAGAAGAAGTGGGTGGAATATTTAAAGTGCTTCAAGATAAATGTTTGGTGGAAGCAGC
Source organism: Atherinosoma microstoma (assembly GCA_037177055.1). Taxonomy (NCBI): domain Eukaryota; kingdom Metazoa; phylum Chordata; class Actinopteri; order Atheriniformes; family Atherinidae; genus Atherinosoma; species Atherinosoma microstoma. The sequence goes on from JBBBVU010000007.1 coordinate 29,451,923, forward strand.
GTTCCAAGGTCTGTGCATCACTGTGAGCGATGAGCACTGGTCTAAAAGCAGTGTGTTGGCTTAGTTGGTGTTGCTTAGTTCTAAGCCAGAGGGAGATGGTAAAAGAGCACGAAAGCAATGCTGACTGCAGTGTTTTCCACATGGTTCCGGCCAGCCGGTCTCCAGAGCTCACAGCACTCGTCAGGCCATTGATTGGCAACATTGGTCTCAGTTACTGGAAGTGTCCGCAGAGGCCACGACACACGCATGCACATTCTTTCCCTTGCACACAGACAGATCTGCGCTGACCTTATTCCTGACCGGCCTGTGTCCCCCCGTTGTGGCCCGTTTGTTGTTCTCTTTGGCCCAGTTCAGAGCCATGAGTTCAACCGACGTTCATCGGCAATAAGAGCGGGGATGATAATAAGTTTGTACTGGACAGTTTGTTCTGTCATGATCTGCACATTTGAAACCAAAAAGAAGCGGGGGAATAAAGGACGCATTCTGCAGGAATGTGATCATTAATTTGTGATGCAAGTTGCGAATTTAAGCCGTTCAGCTGTGGCTCTCTGTCTTGGATGGATGCCATCGAAGCATGTTGGCTTCTTTTATAGTTTAACATGTTGGGACGCCTTGTCTCAAGGTTTCTCCGCTTTTTTTTGTGTTAAATTAAATCATCCCAAACTATCAGTGCATCTAACATGAAGTTGCAAACAATAACACAATGTTCCACTTCCCAAGAAAGATTGGATTTGGGAATGACGTCACATCAGAGTTGACTGAATTCCAAGTTTCAGGTGGGAACATTTCTAGGATTTACTCTTTGCTATGCTCACTGACCAGGCTTGCTATTAGCAATATGTGATAATAAAGAGTTCATAACTGCAGTTATCAGCCCCCTTTATGCATGTGACAGCTATGTTGGATTTTAGGTCTGGTGACATTCTTCTGACTTCCTAAATCTTACATCAGAGAATACCAGCTGATGTTAGCACTCACCATGACTCCAGATAGCTAATGCTTGCATACAGTTGGGAAACAGAAGCTAACAGGAATATTAGAAAGTGGAAAACTTCCTCCCTGGACGAAAAGCTAATTAATTAGTATGCTTTATCAGTTTATCGATCGACTGAGAGAAATGTTGGTCCCCTGCTTCTGATCTCTGTGCTAAGCTAGGCTAATCTTCATCATTTCCAGCTGAAAGCATTGATAATAAGGTGTCAATCTCCCCATCTAACCCTCAGAAATATAGTGCATTTTCATGACAATCTGAATGACCTGAAAGTGAACTAAATCAGGCTTTGATGAAGCTGAACTTCTGAACCATTGTTTGATCCAGCAGCAACGCAGCCAACATTAAAAACAAACAAAAAGCCAATTTTAACCAGCCTAGTTTAAAGCTGTTCTGTTATGCAAATAGACAAAGTGCTAAGAGAAGCAGGGGGACACCTACCTAAATATTAATAGCGTAAACTGCTGCTGAAGACATTTTTAAAATCCCAGGGGTCTTCATTATTTTCCCAGATGCTATTACCTCCACATAATTATGTTGGCTCTTCAAACAATCAGTTTGCTATTTGAGCAAATTTCACATTTTACTTCAGAGGAGTAGCTGAGCTAAAAACTGCAAGCCCCTATTGAAGTGGCTTTCAAACAAAGCTCATGCATATCCATGAAGGCGCTATTGTTGATTAACACGTCGGACGGGCCAACAGAAGGATTCTATAATGTTGTGGAATTTTCTCATTCAATATTCACATTAATCTCATTTTCAAATTGAGCGCTTGACTTGATAAACTTATCAGCTGTGATGTAGAGTTTTTCTGAGGATCCATCTCTCCTCCTAATAAGCTCCATTCGGGACCGAATGGAGAGCTATGCTGACGGGAGACCTCCCTCTGCTGCTTTCCCCCCATTTTCCCTCCTCTTCTTTTCATCTGTTTCCTCTTCTCCCAAAGTCCCCTTTTACTTCCTCCTCCTTCTTTGCCCCCCGCTCTCCAAGCTCTGCCTCCTCTCAGCCTCCTGTGACTGCTGCAGCCCCGTTTCCCCATCACACCAACACACACACCTCTGTTTCCCCCCTGCTTATCTCCTCCCCCCAGAGTGAGGGATCAGAGTGGTGAGGGGGTCTAGCCGAGGGAGTAATAAAAGGGTTGAAGCTGATAGCCTGGCAGGGGGAGATCTGCACTGTCACCCTGAGGAGAGGGGGGGAGATAACACGCACCTCCGTCACGCGTCAATCAAATGCCACTACACAGAGCCTGCATGTACGAGGAAATAAGCAAAGATGCGTGCAGGTGGACTCCAACCGTTTTCCTCCTCGTCAGAAACCTCAAATACACACTGAAACAAATCGTTTGAGCCAGAGCTGACAGTACAAGCGATAGAGAGCGCGTGCTGAATCACATGCTCTTTGAAAGCATTTAAAATGGCTGCCCATTTTTTTGTGCTTTCCTCTGATGTGATAAAAGATGAAATGCAACTTATTCTATTCTGAAAGTGGAACATGGATTCAGATTTCAAACCAGACTCCCCCTTCAGGGGGTTATTACAACAATGGGAACAAATTCCAGAAAGTTAATAATTCACTGGACTGAACAATGTCTTGTAATAATTGTCCTATAATCTGCTCTCAGTGAGCCTAATTAGCCTAAATAGTAACAAAGGCACAGGACAGGGCGCTCCACGGTGGCAGAGGAGGCGGCGGCGCAGGTAGATATCATGTGTGTTGATGCAGGATCTTGCAAAATGGCAAACGGTCTGCAGTTTGTGTCTCAAAAACACGCCGCCTGCGATTCTATATGATGTGTGTTTGCAGCTCTTAGACTCACCACTGTCTGGTGGTTGACTTGGATCACCTCATCCCCGGCATGGATCTTCTTACACTGGTCTGCTGGAGACTGCAGAGGGAGAAATTGGAGCACAGAAAAGGATGATGGGAACAAATTTAGTAGACGCTCAAGCAGCAGATTCGCTGTCAGGGTGGAACGTGAGACCATAAATTGTGTTTGACGGAGTGTCAAGCTTCCAAATGAGTGAGATAAAAACGTACATTCTCTGTGGTTCCAGTGATGACGTGAAGACCATCGTATGTTGATTTGATATACATCCCCTGAAACACGAGCACATACAGACAGCGAGGGAAAGTTATAAAGCAGAGAACGTGGACAAAAACATGTCATGCATGTCTCTGTATGTGGGCCAGAGAATTATATGTGACATAACATCTGTTCACAGAAACAAAAACTTTGAGTAGACTGCTGTGAGAGTTCATGGGTGACAGTTTACAGGAATAACTAACATAAGGGTGCTGTTTCACCAAGTTCCTCCAAAACATCTCAACTGCTCCTTGCCTCAGGGAAAGGATGACTTTCACAAGATTTCATGTTGTTACATTAGTCGTGCAGAATGTTTAGGAGCCGGACTCTTGTGCAGCAACTAGGAATGTAACGATGGATGCTTCGTGAATCGGTTCAAAACGGTTCAAACTTGTTAAAAGTTCAATCGATGTAGAAGATAAATGAATCTATTTGCATAAATAAACTTAAGAACGTACATTACGTAAAGTACGTAATCTGACACGAGTGCCCCACACATCATTGCATGTTGCGTTCGTGGATAGCTGCAAACTACAAGCAAGCATGGCGACAGCAGGCAACTTCGAAATAGAGGAAGCTTCTACCAATTTGTGATCATTTCCATATCATGTATAATTATTTTGTTTGGTGTTAAGTTCTGTTAGTAAGACAACAGATAGTTACAGTTTGATACAGGGACAAAAACGCAGATTACACACAATTAATTTTGTTAAGGAAAATTGTAAAAGAATCACAATTGTTAATTTGAAATTGTGAATCAAATCAAATCCTGGCTTGAGTGCATTGTTACATCCCTAGCAGCTACACCTTGTTTCTGCGTCTTTTTTTTTCAAAGGCAAAGTTTTAACTTGCATTTGGAGACAAATCATGTTCTCTGGCAATAGTTTTCAGACGTCCGTTCAGGGATTTGTATCAGTTTATAATGCGGTGCTGCCCGAGGACCAGAAGATTAGAGCCATGCCATGTTGGGTTTTGTACACGAGGAGTTCCCCTGATCCTTTGAATCCTTTATGACATTATAGTGAAGAGACTAAAACTCAAAATGCTTTACAATAATACACGAAGAGTTGTGCGTACGGTCTTTGAACCTCTCCTTATCTTATAAGTCGCAGCTTCTATGAAACTTGAGCTATGTTGGTAAATCTTGAGAATGAATCTGGCTGGTTGTCCAAAAGGTTTTAAACTAGTTTTTGCCATCAAGTTCAGAATAAACATTAAAAATCTTCAGTTTTTGCACTATTTAAAAATAGATAAAGGAATCTGAATAATTAGCAAATCATTGCATTTTTAATTTCCTTACAACTTCCACAGCACCCACATGTTTTTCTTTTAGAACAAGGTTGTCTGATATTACACCCTTCAGAACATTAAAGGACGCCTTAAACTCTGTGCAGAGGGGGGGGGGGGGGGGGGGGGGAAACCACCTCATGCCTGAAATCGACAGAACACTTCATTACAGAAAGCGTATCTGCTGCAATAAACAATGCCTGGTAATGCTTTAAAACCTTTACTCAACCCTGACTGCAGCCTCTTCAATTAGAGCCTCTCGGTTTGTTGTTGTTGGCGGTAACTGCTGCAGATGTCTATCGCAGGTCCAGTAACTCAATAAGCGCGAGGGCACCTCCGCCGCTCAGCCTCCGAGCGGCTCGCAGGGTTATGTTATGGTTAATGTAATACTGCTCTAATGTGCATTTATGGGAAAAATCTGGGAAGATATGCAGATAAATAAAACTTGGAATAAACAGAACTTTTCTTTTCTTTTTTTTTTAGGGGGGGGGGGGGGGGGGGGGACCCGGGAAGAAAACAACAAAACTTTCCACCCCCCACCCCCCCCCCCCCTCCTCCCCACCCAACGGTTTTTCAA
>JBBBVU010000007.1:29456963-29468246 GCA_037177055.1 Atherinosoma microstoma
CCCCCCCCCCCCCCCCCCCCCCCCCCCCCCCCCCCCCCCCCCCCCCCCCCCCCCCCCCCCCCCCCACAATAATTAAGACTTGATTGCCAAGACATTTATATGTATGACTTAACATTGGTTTGCCTCAGATTATTGAAAGTTCTGATCATTTTAGGAGCAACCTAGCAATCTGCTAGCACAACATTGGTATCTTATAAACTTGTGAGCACTGATGTGACAAATTTGTTAGCAAAGAGCTGCTTATAGACATTTCTGATTGACAAAAAAGTGTTAGCAATCACTTGGACCAGTCACTGTAAATAAAACAGAAAATATATGGGTCCAATATGGTTACATTAGAAAAGAAAAAATCCAGAAAAGTTAAGAAGCTGTCACAAAAAAAACAACAAAGCAAATAATTTTAATTGTCTTTAATGACCAATTCTACAATTAACCGGTGACAGGTAAGGGTGCCAGGATTGGGTATAAAAGGAACATCCACCAAAAGTTTAGGGAATGGTGGAATAGTAAAAAAAAAAAAAAAAAAGAATAAATAAACAAAGACTTCCTTTCATCATTTACTAAAATCATTCTCTTGACTTTGTTGGAAAATTTCATAAGGCTGCGAAAAGATTGTAGGAGAAATTTGTGAAGACCTCGGGAAGGAGTTTACTCATTTTGTTTGCTTAGTGACTGAACTATGATCTGGGTCTCATGCTACATGAAAAAAAAAGAAGAAACATAGCTGCCAGTCTGTTATTCTGAAAAGATGCTAAAAGGTAGAAGTAGAAGAGTGGCAACTACAAAGACCTGCCTGATAGTTCATCACTACATTGCGCCTTACAGATTCTACTTCAATCCTGGACTAAACTGATCATTTTCTTTATTTTTGAAACAGCATGCTTTATGTTTGTGTGTGTGAATACTCGGGTGTGCTCTCACCAGCCCCTCGTTGGGCATGATGCTGGTAAGGTGGACCACCTCCAGATGAGCCGACTGCGAGACCAGAGAGTCCGACGACAGAGAGATGATGTGGTCGCATATCCCCGCTAAGGTCTTACACTGGAAACGGAGTTCAAGGTGAAGAGAGCAGAAACAAAATGACAGGGTGAGACTCAAAAGGAGAAAGACAGAAAGTTTTTTAGATTGGTTTCGGTCCACCAGGGATGCTGTGACCTAGCTGGAGGAGGTGAAACAGGCATCATTTTCTTCAAACTGTTCCACATCACCACTTCCATCACTCCAGCACACAAACTGTTTCTTGTCACAGTCTGTCCACAGGCGTGCCCACAAGACACCGTCACAAACAGAACAACACATCATCATTCCTAGCCAGCCCGAGGTGCCGAGATGACATGTTGTAACATCTCAATTACAAAACCCAGTTTTTTATTTGTCATCAGTCATTTTGTTGGAAAAGACGAAAAAAGCTAATTTTGCCTTCACCTGAAATAAACCACAACAGACATATCCCTTCGAGGCTGTATTTCTTTTTTAAACTGCACATATATTTTTAATTCAAATTACCTTATCTGAGCAACCTTGCCTTTTAGTTCTAAGTGAACTTTGATTGTTTTTCGGGCTATTTGCCTGCTTGGCCATGCATGCATGATCGTTTATCATCAGCAACATCTCTGCCTTCTAATCTTTGCTTTCTGCAGTGGCTTCACAGCGACGGTCATCTTGGTTACCATGCCTCGTAGCGCCGCTGCTTAACGCACACACACAAATATGCAAACACACATGCACACGTGTAAGAGAAGATACTAAATGTTTTTGCAACATTTGCACAAGCAGCACGACAGTGATGAACCCTGCATAAAATAATCTTCTGATCTCAATCCTAATGAGCAATTACCCGATGATAGTTACAAAATGAATAGAAAGGGATACTCAGTATACACACATATAACTGCACACACACACATTATAGCTCAGAGCCTATGATTCATCCTTTGTGAGAGGAAAAGGTGGATAATCTTCAGTGAGCTGGCTCACACACACACTCACAAATAACTCTACTCACACTCACACCAGTTTCTGGGTCAGTTATTTGAACATTACGGTGCCTGTTAAGTTTCCTGTTTATACAGTAACATTATGTTCTAGTCAGAGTGCGCACAGAACACAGCGGGACGTTTTCACTCCGAAAAAAAAACAGCAACCAAACTCCAGGTTGAGTTTTCCATTTAAATCAAAATAAAGATGAAATAGAAAACTAAGCGTGTAAGTCAGAGCAATGAAGTTCCCAGCAAGTGACAATGTGGCCTTCTTTGATCATTTTTCACTAATAGCCTTGACCTGGGATTAACACAGGAACCAGAGACAAAAGGCCAGCGTGGAGATCTAACACTCCTCCAGCTCTGAAACAGCCAGCCTTGATCTGACACGCCTCCGGAGCATCAGAGCGCAGATTACAGGGAAGTTAACTTATGTGGCCGGCTGGCATGAGATTTAAAAGCAGTCAAACAGAAAGCCCGACATAGTACACTGCCAAATGGATTAAGCTCCAGCGCAACCCCTGCCACCATCTTCCTTATTCTTATTCTCTCTTTCTGCACTTTCTTTTGCTAACGCACACCGAGTGTGGTTGCATAATGCATCGTCTGCACATGCATGGTCTCACACACCCAGACGTTGGAAAAGAGAGAGGGGATGAAGGAAAGTGGAAAGGAGAGACAGACAGGCAGGGAGGCAGGGAGGGAGGGAGCGTCCGGGAGGAAAAGGGGAGAAAACAAGGGAAAAGGAAAACACACAACTAGGACAGGGTTACATAATTCCTCTCATCCTTATGCATGCATGCACATAAAAACACTCGTTCATACACACTTAACGCACCATCAGACACACGGGCTCACACATGCTCGTACCCTATCTCTCTCTCTTTCTCTTTTTCACATACGCACACACGCAGAAAAATGCAAACGCACATGCGCCCTGTCCATCTGATTGCTGCAGGCCGTAGTCTAGTGGAGAGCAGAGTAGCAGTGAGTTTTGCATTATTGAGCAGAAGCGAACGAACGTACAACTGCACTACAGTAACCAGCATGAGCCCCACGCTGGATATACGGCTTACTGTAAGCGTGTACGGGTAAAACTATGTGCATATTGGTCATTACATGAGTAAAATCCTCAATGTAACCATGCGAAAGACCGCTTTAGAGTTAACAAGCAAGCATTTAGCAAAAGCAAGCTCATTAGATCCTCGGGATTCCCTGTCATTTGTTATGTTGATGAATTCTGGATTATTTTAATATGAATTGAAATGTACGAAGCATTTTAATGTAGTTGAGCTGCAACTCATTAAAGTTACTTTAAATAATCTAAAGGATGTTGTTGGGCTTTATCAAAGAAAATGTGCTGGATTTGAAATGACCAGGACCACGTGCAAGAGATGAACATTTCAAATCTGATTCAGGAGAAAAAAGTACAAAAGACCCCGTTAAATACTTATGATAATGTACTGTTATATTCCACAAGGACATATTCTGTCATTTGAGATTAAATACTTTTATTTTGACTGTAGGGCTTAGATGTTTTAATATAAATAAAATATTTTTTTCAGCTCATACTGCACATTGGTGCACTTCTATTCACCTTCTGTCTGAAAAGCTTTTTTGGATCTTGTCTCTTTAAGGTTTTATTATTGCCTTACAAGGTGTTTAATGGGCTCCATCCTTTGTGTCTTTCATGCATTTTACAGCCATATATGTCTTCTACGCCACTTAGATCTATCAATCATTCGTTTGAAGTTTTCCTGAGGCCGGGGCCAGTGCACACAGGAGATCGGAACTGACCGGAACTGACTCTATCTGCATGTTTGCAAAACTTCCTGATTTTAAGATTCATCTCAAAACTCATCCTTGACTTATAATGCTTTCATATTTTGTTTTCTTTCAATTGATTCTTTTGCTTTCTGTTATTTCTATTATTAATTTCTTAAAGAAATCATCTTGTCCTGTTCCGGTGAAGTAGTAAAACACCAGATGAAAACAACACAATTTACCCAATGTGTGTGGGTCCCGCATGCAAAGAAGCTGCATCTAAAAACAAACAACTTCTCATGAACATCCCATCACTTAGTCACGTGCAGTTTATATCGACCTCAAAGGTTGTGCGTGCATGTGTGTGAGTTAGTGTCTGTGTGTGTGTGCACCCAGGCAGATAAAATATGAAGTGAAATGAATTAAATTAAAAATTCTTGATGAATACTTTATTAAAGATGTACTTCTTTTCTCTTCTGTCGACCCAGGGGTCAAAAAAATGATCATAATACAATATATATACAGAGTTAATCAACTATTTCTAATGAAATTCCTTTCACACTGCTGTAAAGTGTCTAGGATGTACAAAAGGTTTATGCATGATCATTTAATACCCTGCATTTCACTTATCTGTCACTAATGTTGGGGTTGTGTATGTGTAGATAGTTTATATGTTTATACATATGTCCACCTGTTCATATGCCTGTTAGCACAAATATCTAATCAGCCAATCACATGGCAGCAACTCAACCCATCTAGTCATGTCGACATGGTGAAGACGACTTGCTGAAGATCAAACTGAGCATCAGAATGAGGAAGAAAGAGGATTTAAGTGGCTTTGAACGTGGCATGGTTGTTGGTCTGAGTATTTACTGGGATTTCCACACACAACCATCTCCAGGGTTTACAGAGAATGGTCTAAAAAAGAGAAAATATCCAGCGAGCAGCAGTTGTCTGGACCAAAATGTCTTGTTGATGTCAGAGGAGACTGGGCAGACTGGTTGGAGATGATAAAAAGGCAACAGGAAGTCCAATAAGCACTGGTTCCAGCCAAGGTATGTAAAATAGCATCTCTGCACACACAACACGTCCAACCTTGAAGCAGATGGGCTACAGCAGCAGAAGACCACACCGGGTGCCCCTCCTGTCAGCTTAGAACAGCGGTCACGAGCACCATCGTATGTTTTCTTGGGGGTCGTGGCTCAAAAAGTTTGGGATAGGGGATTGTAGAGCAGTGTGTGACTTCAGTTTTGAACAGAGCTCATTGCTTTGATTTATCCTTATTTAATAAAGGAACATCATGTTACTCTTTGAGTATTGCTATAGGATGTGTATCTTATAGCCAATGAGAATGTGTTCATTATCTAATGACTGCAAAATCATCTAGAATTTATCTAAATAATGACAGTGGGTCTAGTTGAATGTGATAACAATGTGTAGCAGGCAGTGGAATAAATATTGGTTTTCATTTGTGGTGACTGGGATAATGGAAAGTGTGATATGTTAAGATATAAGTTACCATGGAGATTTATTCTGTGGAGCTAGCCTGCTCCAGACCAGGCTACGTGTTGGCAGTGTTGCCTGGTCTGATGAGTTTCTATTTCAGCTGCAACATTCAGATGGTACGATCAGAATTCGGTGGAAACAACATAAAAAACATGGATCCGTCTTGCCTTGTTTAAACACTTCAGGCTGCTGGTGGTGTAACGGTGTGGGGGATGTTTTCTTGGCCCACTTTAATCCATGCTACAACCAAACACCTGAGTAGCTGCTGACCATGTCCATCCCTTTCTGAGCACAGTGGAACATCTTCTGTTGGCTAATGGATAATGCACCATGTCACAAAGCTCAGATCATCTCCAAATTGTTTGTTAAACATGACATGAGTTTACTGTACTCAGTGGCCTTAACACTCACCATATTGTGCAAGGTGCCAATAGCAAAATGGCAGTTAGGACACCTATTGTATTTATATATTACAAATTTTAGGGATGATTCCTGTTAGAGGAGAAGAACATTGGACATACTGTACAGTCCTTACTGTTTGGTTTCTTTTGTAGGAATTATAATGTATTACAATAATATATTTGTCACAGATAATCAAATTTGAGTATTTTCTATGTTGTTAAATGCTCAGGTGTTGTTTTGTTTTTGTAAATGATTTTGTGAACTCACCCTGTTTCCTTCCCAACTTTTTGTGTGTTTTCACCCTACTCGACATTCAGTGGCAGCAGGAAATGTCCCAGTCTGACTGTCAGCCCAGATCAGACACAAACTGCTCACTCAGTTCCACACATGGACGCAGACAGTCCCCCCCCCCTCTCATACAGGCATGAAAGCACAAACGCAACAAAGAGCCTCTCAAAAGCCCTCCAGCTCATTTGCACTTTACAACACACACATTTACATAAAAATACTGAACACACAAAACGTAAACAACCGCATAAAATCAATTTCAGTCGAAGTGCACTCAAATATGGCTATTTCAATTGTCTCATAAGCTGAATCCATTTTAATGCTTCTTAAATCCCCCAACTACAAAATTTTTGGAAGAGTCCGGAAATAAATCTGATTTTACGTGACAGATTAATTGATAAAAAATGTGCAAAATGTGCGACTTGTGCGAGCAAATGTATGCTGCATCCACACGACTGGAGGAAAATAAAGAGAAACCGGTTGAGCGTCAAATTTAACTCTTCATCCTGATCATTATGGATGTTTTAGCCTGTGCAGAGCAAAGTACTTACCACATGAAGAATCTTATTCTCTGTCTCGTACACGGTGCAGTCCTGTGAAGAGAGAGGAGGGGAGAAGGAAAGATAATACATGAGATGGAGAGACGTCAATATTAACATCCGCACACAAGCTCTAATATCTATTTCCTCCAAATATAACATCCTGGAAAGAAGGGAAGGAGATAAATGAGATGTGTAGAAGGAAGAAACTGATAACTTGTGGAGAATATGAACAGTCGTGTATTTTGTCTCCAACAGATTTGCATTATGCACTTTGCAATGTACGAGAGTGACACAGTGGATCAACCAGATTTGGATTTACTCTGCTTCCTGGAGCTTTCCAAGCTTCCTCAGGATTTAGATATAACATTATTTGAATGTGACAGATTGCTATTTAACAATAGCTGATAGCTCATCTATTTCTGGGAACGCGGCCCACTGAATCCACCATAAGTGCATGGTAGTAGGTAATTCACACGTTTGATGCACTAGTGCAGGCACTGCTGCCACCTTTGTTTCGCTGCACCCCGGCAGCAGCAGGTTCATTTGGCCTGTTGAAGACCTGTGGTGGCCCCTTTCTCTTCAACCCCCCTCTGGCCCTTGTAAGAGGGGACGGGTGTTATCTGCTCAGCTCCAGGACCCACTCTGGGCGCAAGTACAAACACGCTCTAACACACTCTCTAAGCCGCCTCCAACTGTGAGGACATGGATAAGGTCCAAAAGAGCAAACATAGTTTTTGTCCAAACAATGAGATGGCTACAGTGCCAGAGTGTATGCATGCAGCTCCTATTGTAATGTGCAAGGATGCACATGTGTGAATTAGCAGGAGGGAGCGAGCGAAAGGAGGACAGGAAATGATGGACCCCTTGCGAACTCTCCATCAGAGCATTTGCGTTAGGGAGGGGGGTCAGAGTAAGTTGATGAGGTTTGTTATCAAGAGCTGCTCGCCTGCAGCAACGGACACATGATGATGGTTCAGATCTATAGCTATCCATACATACTGTTGTTCAGATAGCACTTTGTTCTTTCTGTCTGAATCATGAGTGTCAGTGTGTGGTGACTGCACCATGTGTGTGAAAGCACCTGTTGTACGATAGTGGTCAATTCTAGGCAGAGCTGCACAATGTTGTTCTTTAGTAATGAGTACTCTGTCACACTCGCGAATGGAGACCTGAAACAAACAAAGAAAAACAGATGTCGGTCAGATGCACCGGGTACAGAGAAAATAACTGGAACTTTTTTGTGTTGGTTGCTGGTTGTTGTTCGTTTACACACTTTTTGGGTCATTTTGATATTGTGCAGGGGTGTTTTTCTGTTATATTATTTGCTAACAGTTCAAAAGATATGAGAAGCGATCCACAAAACGTTGTTCCCACAAAACACGAGAGCAATAGATAAGGACAAACAACAATATTTGGTTTTATATCATGGCTAGAAGGCTATGCCACCCAGGGGTCTACTAAAGCTCAATACTGCTTTGCTGTTTGAGTTATCTGCTTCATTTTGTGCAATCCAAAAAGCTCATGTAAAATTATGACAATACAAAACAATCTTAAATTAGAACTGCACTGTTATTATATAAAAGGTTGATTAAACAGAGGGAACATCTGAACCCTAAACAACAGTTTACCACAGCTAATGTCTCCACGTGGATTTGAAATGCAGCTTCAAAACATTTTTTTCTTTTACAGCAAAAATATTAATGTTTCTATATATAATGATTCATAATGGTAAACATATCAATATAACTGTACTATTTGCTGAGTTGTATAGTCACCGGGACCATGTTTTCACACCAATTAAAGGGCGAAAGGAGCGACTCGTACCTGTCGAGCCAGGCAAGCAGGTTCTTTGCCGCACCAATTAAATCCACCACTGACGTGAGGAAGTCATTGGGCAGCCTTCGGGATGCTCGTCCATCGTAGTGGCCCCCCCTCCGCCGGCCCAGGATGAAATTCTGGAGGTTCTTCGCTGAAGCGTTCAGCTTGTGGGACAACGTTCTGAGGTTCTCCGTCTCTAGGCCATAGTTCTGGAGGACAAACAGATTGAATTATTTACACCAGAACAATAGTTAATTTTATCTCACATTCATGGCGCTGTCATAAAGCATAGCTTATCATACTGATTTGTGCTGCTGAAACACCTTTTATCATTGTATACTGCAAAGCTATGAGAACAAAATTAAATAAAAAAATATTTTCAATTTCTAAAAATGGCTAATTTTGTTTAGGAAGTTGGAATAAGTGAAATATAATAACACATCTTCCATAACAGACAATAGACTGTTTTTCCCATTTGACTTTTTTTTACGCACTTTAGTTAAAGTTAGGCAAAAATACTTACAGGTAATACAGGTAACATGCTTGCTAATGATAATACCTCATGCTAATTTTGACTTAGCTTCATCATAAAAGAAGGCAGAATTAAAGAAAGAAAACTAGTGTCCATCAAAAGACTGTAAAAGTCTCACCAGCCTTAAGTAAAATAAATAATTTAGCATTATATTGTTTTATTGTCCACTTTCACGTCTTTCTGTTAAGTAGGATTTTAGCCATGAAGCTATTAGCTAACCTCTTAGGTATTTTACAGGGTGGAAATAGACACTGTCTTTAGATTTATTAAAAAACCTTAACAAGTTAGATACTGTATGTCCAAGCTTCAGAGTTTTACTTGAACATAAAAAGCTGAAATAAAGTGAAGTTTTGTAGTTTACTGCCTCCTTAATCTTTTCATAAAGCTAAGCTAACCTAGCTACAAAGCTTTAAATCATTAGTCAAAATCCCAAAAGTCTCCCTTAAAAATACAAACTGCTCATAATAAAAGTATATTTATCATAAATAAAACTTAGAATGTTAAGTAGCCTATTTAAAGGTGTTACTGAGCAAAAACTAAATTGTATAAGAGAACAGTTGCCTCTGCTAAACTTTTTTGTCAAGTAACGTTAAACACCTGCTGGACCTTCATGCTCAAGAGAAGAGATGACATGAAATATTGGTTGACCTATTTTACTGTAAAATTTGTATTTAGTACTTCTTTGGACTCTAAATTAAAACCTGCTGACGAGGTTAAAATTCATTTTTGTGAGTATAGATAAAAACTTAGTTGACCATTTCGGCAGGTGACGAATTAAGCAAATAATTCCAGCTATTTGTCCTGGCAATGCACTACATTTCCTATGACATACATCCATTTGCTGAACATTTACTTTAGATTAGTCTGCCTGAGCAAAGTGTAGCTGAATTAAGAGTGAAATTTAAACAAAGTGATTTAGAATGAAAAATAGAACTGTTGTGGTGGTTGGACAAAGTAAAAAGGCTGATTTCGAGAAAAGGAAGGAGGTAGCGGAGAATCTGAGAATGACAAATAAGTTGGTGAGACAATGTAATGTTGTAAAAAAAACAACAACCAGGTAGATCATTACAAATATGTTCAGTGTAAAGTTAGTTTGTTCCTTTCTGGAAAGCAGAATGATGAGGGAATGTTGTTGTTTGGCATTTTCATCAAAAAACGACAAAACATTAAAAACAATTCAAAGAAACTTGTATGATCAAATGCATTCAGATACTCTTATGATGTAGGTTATTTTCCCTGAAATTAATGGGAATTCTGTTACTTGGAATCTACTAATTGCTCAAAAAAGTGCATTTAGAGCCCTGGCACAGAAAAGGTGTTAAAATGTGAAATATAAGCATTTGATTTTGCCTGCTGTTTTGCACAGAGCGGTTTCATGTGAAGTGAGAGCTACATATTTTATAATATGTAATCCTAATTTCATATTATTAATGCCTAAACCTAACCAATCATCCGAACCAGTGAGGCAGGAATTAGCAGGTGCAAAATGCAGGTACTCCATGAACTTTTAAAGTTAAATTTAAAGTAGAAGCATGCAACTTTCTGACCATAAAAATATATGTTTCTGACTCATTTTGATGGCAAAGTCATATTCATCATGTACATCCCTGAAGCTGTCGTTGCCCTCCAGCGTCCCTAAGCTGAGAAACCATATTTTATAATTTTGTTTTCCAGCCTGGAGCCGAGTTTCACTTACACATCATATCACACGTCAGCAATCACATATCAATACAGTGGCCTTCTAGATGGTGGCTGATATATCAGAGAAACACAAGAGAATGTTATTAGAGGAAGACAGGAAAAGAAAGAGAGAAAGGGACAGGCATGAGACAAGAGTCAACATTAGAGTGAATCTTACTCGCTGGAGAGATCTCAGAGTACAGGTAGGACGCAAGATGGATGGATGTTGTTAAGGGGTGCTTCACTCAGAAAATCTGCCAAAGTTCAGTAACGCTTCTTTAAACGTGCATCAAAGTAGGGGTTTTCAAACTGTAGTCATTCAACCATTTTTAAATCTTTATTGGGAAAATGATTATCATCGCTGTCATGTGCTCTGGAGTTTGACTGCATTACATTAGCACCAAAGCTGGTGGAGTTGGCTAGCCCATTGCTGCACTGTAACCCTTCTAAATAAACACACACATATTGTACTCAGCATCCCAACGCACCTCAAGTCATGTCTTGCCTGACAGAGTCTGATTCCTGCTGACAAAAAAGACTACAGACACATACACACTCGCACATCCTTGTAAATTCAGAAGCACAGTCTGAGCTCGATGTATCTATTTCTCTGCTGCCTCTAGATCTATTCTACACAGTCACGACCACAGTGACTCCAAAGGAGGGAGGGATTCACAGTGGCAGCAGAGAGAGAAAGAGAGAGAGAGAGAAAGAGAGAGAGAGAGAGAGAGAGAGAGAGAGAGAGAGAGAGAGAGAGAGAGAGAGAGAGAGA
>JBBBVU010000007.1:29468346-29485126 GCA_037177055.1 Atherinosoma microstoma
GAGAGAGAGAGAGAGAGAGAGAGAGAGAGAGAGAGAGAGAGAGAGAGAGAGAGAGAGAGAGAGAGAGAGAGAGAAATTAGGCAACTAAGGAACTAAGAGACAGAAGACAAGAGGGAGAGAGGAAGACAGAGCATCCAGCTAGGCATCTCTCTGAAACTGGGTCAGGCACACACTGTGCTCTGTATGATTTTCTGTCTTCCGTGTGAATGCAGATGTATGCATGCACTTTGAGTGTACATGTTTACACAGCTGTAATTAGGCTGTCATATGATTCGATCTAAAGCTGTGTGCAGCTCCCTCCAGGGGACGGAGCGCTGAGATGAAGCAGGGGGAATAAAGCTGTGTCGACTGTCTGGGTGACTTTGTGTGTGGGGAGACAGAAAGAAGTCATTTAAGCAGTGCATACGTACGTGTGCAAATCGATACCGTAAGAGGGCGATACCACTACAATCACCCCCCCCCACTCTCTCTTTCTCTATCTATCGACCACCACCCACAGCGCACCCTTCCCCACGTCGGTGTAGTTGCCATAGCAGCCATTTGTGGAGTGGCCTCTCCTTAATGCTGATATTCTTGCAATTGCTCACAATCAAGCAACATACAGTTTATAACGCATCTGAGGAAAATGGCAGACGTTGATGCATTAAGATACTTGCAACTACAAGTCTTCAATGAAAGCTTCATAGATAGAAACAGAAAGCATCTATTAATTAGGAGACTATTGATTCTGCATGTGTGGTGGAATCTGCCAGAGACTTAAAATGGCACTGCAGGCCTTTTGTTTTGTTGATATATTGCATCCATAATAAGCCATAAATCTATTGTACACCTAATTTAAGTCTAGCCCTCTTTTTGTTGATTTTTAACTACATCTTGTCAAAATTAGGGGCCTGAAATGACCTTTAACTGTAGTTAGATTTGTTTGTATTAATTTAGTTCATGGAGACTGATGTACCAAACCCCAAAGTTGACATTCAAAATTAGTTTTCAAATGAAAAGAAATAGAAATCATGACTTTTCAGCAAGCTAGAGAACTCACAGGGTTGTGCTGACAAAGAAAAAACCAGTGAAATGTGATTCATCTGTGTGAAAGAGATGCTTCCTGAGATGAAGGCATGGAGGACAAAGAATAAAATTAGATCATGGGCATGACAAGACTGGTTTCTGAATACATAAATGCCTTACTAATAATAAAAATAAAAAAAAAATTCTAGGCTTGAGCGTGTTTGTGCATTTTCCCTAACACACGCTGACTTGTAAAGGGCTACCTCTCTTTTTTGTGTCTTTTTCTGGAGAAGAAAAAGAAGATATTGCTGGTATTCACCAGAACACGGTGTGCAAGGGGGATGCAAGATGCTGTACAGGTATGTATTTAAATCTAGTACATACTGTAGATACCTTTAAAAAGTTGAGCTATGTGATGGCATAGATCTTTATGTTATTCAAGACAGATTCAACTTTGAATAGGGAAGACACCTGTCTGTTCACTGCCCAACATCTCAAACTATATTTTGATTCACATAAGCATCTACATTGAAAGCTTGAAAGCATATAACTTCTTCATGTGTTGGTGGGTGAAAGCAGTTGGGATTAAGATCCTTCACAACAAACTGCATTGTTTCTAAAGACACATTTTGGTGTTTTTATTGCATCATTGCTACAAGTGTTTGGTGTAAACAAACTGCAATTGGCCTAGATTATTTATAGGAGCCCAGTCTTTGTTGTCTTCATCTAAAAGATTACTAGTAAATCCTGGCGAATGAAACAAAATCATGAGCTCAAGTTCAAATTAGCTCAACTCGCAGGTTGTTGTTAGCTCAGCAAGCGTGATCATAATGAGTAAGACAAGAAAGCAGCTACAGCTTTTCTCACCCCATGAGCTTTAATTTACTCACAAAATAGCAAAAGCTCACAGAAAAGGACCCTAACCAGCGGAAGTGATTTACAAACCCTTAGCAAAGTGATAATTGCAAACTTTAGCATGCTTTGACTCTGCTCCTTTAAATTCCATCGAAAGGTTTGTGCCACTTTTCTCTGTGTTTTCATAAAGCTCTTCTTTTTTATGACTTCAACTCTGAAGTAACCTTTAATCAAGACTAATAAGGCAGACGGTTCATCACCTGACTACAAGCAGTTGGCATTGACACAGAATTTATTAGAGCATTTATTAAAACTCAGAAGAAGTGGTCCTAAAATAGAACCCTGGGGAACACCACAAGGAATGCGTACATGTAAAAAAGCTGATCCTCTTGTGTATTTGCAACTTCAGTGGCACCACTTTTTTCAAAGTTCTGCACATTTGTCAATACACAAACCAGGCTGCACAGGAAGGATCTACTCCACATTTACAGCAACACTGAATCTTCCCTCAGCAGTTGAAACTTGCATTGATCCAGAGCCACGGAGGCTCCTCTTCTTAGCAGCAGAAACACCAGACAGTCATAATAGTTGAGTCAAGGGAGGCAGTTTTTGCTCTTCCTGATGATGGATGTTATTGCTGATGACAGTGATTCGCCCTTAGCTGCTATGGTGCTTTGTTACCTGAGGATTAACGTTAACGACAAGACTTTAGAGGCTTGCTTGCCCCAGCACAATTAAATTTTGCTTTCTACAAATGGGGTGTTATGTTTTTGTTTTTTTTTATGTTTTGGCCCAATTTTCTGTCAGTCATGATTAGACTGTTTTCAACAGTTTAAGTGAAGAGATGTGGGAATATTGACACAAGAGATGAGAAGTGGCACAAATAGAGAAGGTGTCATTTAACCACATTATCTAAAAATACCCAAAATGTTGCTTTTCTAATCCATCTTTTCACAGAAAAAAAAATCTGCACAAAGCTAAACAATGCAACCTGTTAGGTTTGCCTTAAATCTCACCTCTAAGGTGTATAAATTAGACTAAACTGGGCTTGGTGTTTATTTAAACCTGCCAGGCTGCCTTTGTTTTGTCCCACAGACATTTCAGTGTTCCTCTGTAACATACTTTATTAGCACTATGTCATAAGAATGACAGCTACAGCTACACAAAAAGCAAGACCCGAGTTGTAAATAGCTAGTATTATCCCGTTAAAAGCACTCACAGCAGTAGTTTCAGTCACTTGTCTTGTCTAGTTGGCATCTTTGAATGTGTGCGTATGATGGAGTGTGCGAGTGTGTCCAGTTCCAAGACATATGGTGATTGGTACTCTGGGACACTCATTCCCATGCTGGAAAATTTGAATGAGAAGAGGTGCTGATTAGCACCCACACACACAGGCAGGAACGTGCGGAAACACACTCACACATATTCAAACAGCTCCAGTTAATCCAGCCATGTGTGCCTGGGAGATAAGGTGCTCTTTTTACATTCTCTACCTCTCTCCTTCCTTCTCACCTCTCCTCCTTTCCCTCTTTTTCTCCCTCTCTCTGGGAGAGTAGCACCTAATTCCCCCTAATTCCCTAATCCTGAGCGGGGCCGCTGCACATACAGTCAGCAGTGACCGTGGAAGAACACACAAAGCAAGGCCAAAATGACTATTAATCTATTTATTTTCTAGCTGTCTCTTCTTCAGATACTCCTTTCTGATTAACAATAACACATTACCCAGTATAGAAATCTTTCTACTTCTGGATATTTCTTCCATGAAAGTTTATAAATATGTGATATTTGCACATTTGTCCACATGGTCAAAGTGTAGGAAGTTCTGAAATGACATTTCAAACTGGATGTTGTTTTGTTTTGAGCATTATTCAGGTGACTTAATGCATCTGATATAATTCCATATTTTTATTTGTATTTATCAAGCCCTACCATGTGTTTTTTTTCTTCATTAGAGCAACCCTGTGTTTTCTATGCCTTACTTTAACTATTTGCAAGTGACAGCAAAGCTAAAAAGTGAAAAATGTTTAGACTTTGCTGGATCAGATGAGGCACAGCCTCAATTCTCTAGCATAACAATTAGCTTTGTAATACCACCGCCACCTCCTCCTGCATCCTAATTAGCACTTTTGAACCTGCCATAGTCGTGGAATCTCACTTTTGTGTCAGTTTGATGTCATCTAAAATGTAAGATTATTACAATGTGCTAAAGGAAAACATATAGATGTAATTTTACACTGTGGATCAAAGTAGCTATTACACTTTCTGTTCTGAAAATGTTTTGATGGACCAAAGTAAAATCTATCTAGACTACATGTTTTGGAGCCATGGTGTTTAAGTGCTAGCTTGCAAGGCTAATAAACTACTGTATGCACCAAGCTATATGATACTATGTTAGAAGGTGAGGAACACTTTGGTGCTAGATGGGCACTAACGTCTCGCAGAGCTTCTTTCTTTTCTTTTTTTTAACTCCTCTCAACATACTGTTCTCAGTAGCATCTCATTAAGTAATCAGCCTGGACAGGCTGCCAGTCCGTGACATGAACAGTCAGACAACTGTGCATGCTCACATTCACACTTACTGTCAAATCGCCTAACATGCACGACTTTGGATTGTGGGGTGAAACCAGAGAAAAGCCTCTGGGACAGTTTGTCAGGGTCTGAATCATGAGCTTTAACTGCTTTCTATGATTTTCAAACACAGTATATTAGAGAGATAAATTGACTTATCTAATCCATTTGTGTTTAAGATATTTTGGGTTTGTGCTATATTTTGCCGTCTCTCATCATCTCATCTTTTTCTCTAAATGACGGCTGCGACAATAATTTTGAATTCCAGTAGATGATTGTGAAATGAATCGTAATAATAATATTAACATAATATTAATGGAAATCTTTAAAATAATTATTTTGCTGTCAGACTATTTTTTCTTGGATTTTCTGGGTTTTTGTTTCCTTTTTTGTGCAGTTGAACTTAATTTAGAAAAAGGAACATTTGAAAGGGAAAAGAAAATACAGATTATGATCAAAACCAGTATATTCAGACTTATTTTAAGCTACTATTGATCGAGAAATGAAAAATCATTAACCTCTCCTTGGCTAGGCCTATTTTTTCTGCCTACAAAATGACATTTTCAAAATAAATGAAGTACATCTTTACAACTACAAGGGCTGTATGTGCAATCTTGGTCTCAAAAGAAAGGTGAGACATGCAAGATAACAATTAAAGTGTCAGAATCAAGATATGTGTTACTGTGTCAGAGTAAATCCACCTGGAACACAGGAGAAATGTAAATGGTTATCTCCTCCTAAAAGAAAACCACATTAGCAGGCCAATTCATCCAGGAATGAGTAAAGTAATGTCCCATGAGGAGCTGTGCAAAAGTGGAAGCTAAAAAAGTGAACCTGAGCAGTTTTACAGATGTTTTAAAAGAGGTGTTATGCAGGTAAATATCTGAGGAACCCATCAGCCAATGTTGATAATCAATACCTCTGTCAATGGTCAGAGTCAGGAGAATCCAGGGATAGCCCCCAGATTCACCTTAGAAACACCATGAGGGTCCAGAAAAAAGTGAACCCCAAAGAAGAGTAAATACTTCACTATAAAACCTCCTTCATCATCTCCATGGAAACCAGCAGGATCTACATTATTCATTTTAAACAAAGACAGAGTCATAGGATAACACATCAGCAGAGGATTTTTTTTGTGATGGAATAAAACTTTTGACCACAAAACAGCAAAAATAACTAATGATTTATGATTGTGGCAGCTATCTCCCAGAGTTTTAGTCCCACCGTGATGAGACAGACATCTTTGTAATCAGCAGAGTCTCGGCTTTCATATGACACCTTACATTCCCATATAATTGTATGGGAGTCGTTTCACTGAGTTACATGCTGCATGTTAGGATTGGTGCTTCCAAGCATATGCCAAGATCGTCTGTACTGCACGAATCTCCTACTACCCCCTGTGCAGGGGGCTCGAGTCAAGAAGAGGTAAAGTTAGTGAGACTAACCAGGGCACAGAGGAGGTCGACCGCTTCCAGGATGAGCTCCTGATGTCCTATTCTGGTGACGCCGAGCTCCTCCAGCTCCTGATGAGTGATGTGCAGCAGCTGCTCTCCCCCCATCTGCTCCCGCTCAAAACTCTTCACGTACTGCTGGAGACAGTCATCCAGACCTGAGGAAAGTACAGACAGACGTAGATTAGGACATGCACATGTGTCTGTCTTCTGTGACTGCGAATAAGACCCGAGTCCTACTTGACAAAATACTTTCTTTTTGGTCTGACGAGTGATTTAAAGGGATGTCTGCCCAGAGACAAAAAGGGGAAACATGATAATATAATTCCTTGAAATCAAAGATGCCTATCATAATGTGGAATGAATTCTGGCTCACTTTGATGCAATGCAGGATTCCGACAGGACAGCAGATGGCTACACCACAGCACTGAAATTTGTCTTGTTCTGTCAAATAACAGCTACAGATAAACACCAGCCTAGAGGCAGATGTCTTTTCAATGCTTTAGTAGACAGTTATTGAGTATAACAAAGAAATATGTCAATGCACTTTTTTTGTGTCTGATTAGTACACACCTTAGTGTACTGTGTAATTAAGGGTGTGTCCAATATATTCAAGACACTGTGGATGCATCCTGTGCAGACAGTTAGTCAGCTACACATAGAAAAGATGGGTTCCGGATACTATTGATCAGTAAGAACCTCCGCCTCCGAAAGCAACAAAGTCAGCAGAAAGCACATCTCCCCAAAGACCTAATGAACAAGCCTCCTTGAAAATGAGCCAACACAGAGCAAAAATGCACAAGAAGATGCAAATCCATGCGCATGCTCACACGTAGCACCACACAGAAACACTAGTAATATGCTGTGTCCCTCAAAGAACACACACAACAACAACAACAACGTCCCAATACACTCCCAATTATTGCTGTTCTTCAGCACTTCTGTGGAGGCGTGTTCTTAAAGCTAAGTGGAGCTGTGAGGAATATCCCAGATTCCCAAGGGAAGTGATGCTGACAGAGAGGGCAGTGTGGTTGCACCTTAATATAGTCGCCACACACAATAATAATAAAGGCCACCGTACAAAAACAAGATAAAAAAATACAGGGAAAGAAATAAAAAGAAAAAAAACACAATAACATATAATAAGATGTAGTAAAAACAGCAATAAAGTGCAACAGTGAGGTCATTCCAGTCACAGAACTAAAGGGAATATGCCCGTCTAAAAAGGTGTGTTTTATGGTGGGATTTGAAGGAGGTGAGAGATTCTGAATGTTTTATGGGCAGATGAAGGATCTCGATATACTCCACGGTGGGAGGCTGAGCTGGATAGAGGAGGAGCTCAGTTAATGTGGTAGAGCTCAGTGAGATACAGAAGGGTGAGGTTGGTGACGGCCTTGAAGGTGAGAAGTACGATTTTATAGATGATGCAGAATTTAACTGGAAGCAACTCCGCTCCAGGACAGATGGAGTATGACTGAAGGAGGGGGTTCTGGGAATAATACGGGCGGCAGAATTTTGAACCAGTTGCATTTTATGGAGGGATTTGTTGGGTAAACCAAAAAGAAGAGAGTTGCACTAATCAAGATGTGATGTAACCAGGGTGTGGACCAGAATGCTGGGTGTGAGGGATGGATGTAGATGTAAGATGTGGCGTAGGTGAATGTAAGCTGAGCGAGGGACATTATTCAAATTGGACTGGAATGATAGAGGGCTGTCGAGGATGACACTCAGACCGTTAACCTTGGGGAGGGAGAAACAGAGGAGTTGTCAATGAGGGGGTGGATTTTGAACCAATGAGAAGGACCTCGGTTCTATCACTGTTAAGTTTGAGAAAGAAAACCATTATTTCATTTTCTGTAGGCAATCGGAAAAGGAGGAGAATTGGTTTAATGGACAGGTAGACAGGTAGGTGTCATCTGCGTAGCATTGAAAATTAATGTTGTATTTACAGAAGATTTTGCCAAGGGGGAGGAGGTATATAATAAATTGGAGAGGTCCAAGCACCAAACCTTGGGGTACACCAGAGGTGAAGGTGGATGGTTTGGATGTAAATTATTTGAGTTGAACAACCTGAGTGCAGCAAGAAAGAAACGATTTAAACCAGTCCAAGGGTGTGATTGAAAGTCCTATGGTGGTTAATCTGTCAATGAGGACCGTATGGAAAACTGGGTCAAAAGCTGCACTCAGGTCACAAAGGATGAGGAGGGTGAGGAGTCGCTAAGAGAACAAAAGCCAGACTGGAACTGTTCATTTAGATTATTGAGAGAAAAATGATCAGAAACCTGAGATGTAACAGGTTTTTTTTTAGTATTTTAGCAAGAAGAGGAAGATTGGATGGGGATTTTTAACATTGTTTGGGTAAGCACCAGGTTTCTTGAGGATTAGTTTTACTGTAGCCAATTTGAGAAATGAGGGAATAATACGAGAGGTGAGAGAAGATGAGAACATGATACAAACAAGAGTCATATCAAGAGCAAGAACCATCTTGCCATGGGGACTAAGAATAATAAAAAACCTTCTATTGCTCTGAGAGATATGCAGAAGCAATCTTGTTATATTCAGCTAAGCAGAGCAATTTTAAATCTAACACGTCTGTAAGAGGCTCTGAACTGTAACAACACAAGTGAAATTTATTTAATGAAATACACTCCCTGTGGGATAACCCTATTGTCCCATTTGTTAGCGTGTGCTTCAAATAAAATACTATGAGGTTACCACATGGAGAGCTGTTATAATACCATGTTTACACTTTAAGTATGTGTAAACTATTGCTGTGAAATTGAGGAGGCGCATGTGATGAGGAGTTTTCACATGGGCATATGTAACCTAAAATTATTACCAGCTGATGCTACTATTTCTACATCTACAGCAGTTGCAAACATTTCAAAGGAGAATGCATTATATATAGTACCACATGCAAAATGTTAATAAGCACATTTAGTGAAATAGTTTGCAGAAGTACATACTCTAGGAACCTGAATAGGATTTTGCAGATAGTTTTCTTTTGATTGAGTTTCTTATCACTTCTTCATGCCTTATTTGCATTCAGGGAAATCCAATAATTCTTAAAATTGTTGACAATTTCTTTCTTTTTTTTCCAATATCTCCATTGGGATTTTGGATCTCTCTTTTTTTGCAATAATCTCCAGGCCTTTGAAGTTGGAGTGCTTCTTTGTAATCACTCTGGTCTTTTCTGTCCATTCTTTGCTGCACCAATCCATATGCATCCTTGCACATCACAGTAGGAGCTGCATGCATACACTCTGGCACTGTAGCTATCTCATTGTTTGGACAAAAACTATGTTTGCCCTTTTGGACCTTTCCATTCAGGAATGGAAGCAAAAGTTTAATATCGCTTGCCGTTGACGGTCTCTCGTTAATTGTCTTGTTGGAAGGCTTAAGGTGCCCAATGAAAAATCTTTTAAATCGTATAAACTTAATTTTTGGGGGGAAGGGGGGGATTGAACACAAAAGTAAAGTGATGGAAAAAAGTCTTCCAACCTCAGAGATCTGTAGGTGGTGTCAGAGGAAAAGTAGCTCAAAATTTAGAAGACATGAAAGAACTGATCTGCAAGTACAAGGACGACATGATCGATGTCACAGCAAATCTGTTATAGTGTAAAATGAAAGAGTGAGAAAACATTCTTAAGAAAAATTAGTCTTTCTAATGTTTTGCCATCTTTTAAAAGAGTTTTGGGAAAACACAGACTTAAGTGTTCACTCCTGCTTTCAACACATTTCTGCTAATCCATTACTATTAAGAAACAACTCTTTTTACTCTTCTGCATTTACGTATAAGTGAAATAAAAAACAAAAATATATTTAAATTAGAGAGAATATACTGTACTATACAACAATACAATACAATACAATGCAATACGATACGATATGATATGATACAATACAATACGAAAAATAGGTTACGATACGTAACGATACGATACAATTCAATGCAATACCAAATGATACACAATATAATATTATACAATACACAATAAAATAGGATGAAAAATATGATGCCATACACAATACAGCATGATATGATGTACTTTGATACAATACTTTGTGCCAAAAGTCTATAATTTAATAAACCCAACTCGCATCCTGGTGAAAATGTATATAAAAATACGTCTTTGGCTAATGCTAGTTTATGAGATCATTAGAAAATTAGCACCACAAAGTCTGTTGGAGTTTGATAACAATATGCTAAACAGCTCAAGGTTAAGACCTCTAGCAGAGATGGTCACATCTAAATCTTTGTCTAGCTCTTTTTTCTTCTTTTTTTTCTAGTCTAGAATATTTGAACAACACTGTTTTTCAGTCGGGGCTGCTGATACTGTTGGGTATCAAAATGTGCAGTACTTTTGAACATTTTGACATAAAGTTGAGGAAATGATTAATAGACCAGGTTTGCAGTCGTTTAGCTGAGATCAACAGCATCGATGTTTCTGATTTTAACTATAGTCAGGATTGTTGATTATTTGGTCATTTTAAAACCTTTGTTTCCTGAGCACTTGGCTACGGACAGTATACAAACATGAGTTTTAAGCTATATCTGGTACAATTTATATAAATTTCATTGTACTAGTAAAAAAGACATTAAATAGAAATTAAAATAACCATGTAGCACCCACAATTTCTATTACTAAACATAACAAATGAGAATGATTTCACTTTCAACATTTTTGTATTAAACTATACAAATATTTATGCTTTATCGTCAATATTTTCATGCTGAAAATGTATCAGATAACATTGTGAGTTGCAGAATAAATTCACACTTATTCTGTGACCTCACTGTCGCCTCTTTCACATATCATACCTTCTCAAGACAGGACCGATGCGCATTCATTCCACATCATGTCATGTGTGAAAGTACAGAGGACAGAATGGGGGTTGAAGTGAATCTGCTGCTGATACGCCTCTCAGTCGTCGAGGGAGGTATCGCTGAAACGTACCCACCTTATGTGCCTACACACAACATACCAGCATCATGAAACTCATCAATGTCCACTGACACTGTGACAGCAGCTCGATGTGTGTGAAGACACAATGATGCTGGGCTGAACTGCCTCTAATTGGAGCAGTGGAGGTTGATAAAAATGTAATTTTCTTTACCTATAAGGTGCAACTCAAGGAAGATAAATACTAATCTCTCCTGTAAGTTTTTTGTTTTAGCTCAAAAATATACTGATTTTAGTCGACATTATTCTGCAACATTTTCATCTATTTTCCTCTAAATATGTCAATAAGAGTAACTGCATTTGTATTTTATTCAAATAAGCCTTTTATTCTGTTAATATAAGATATTTTCTGCAATAAAGAAGCTACCCGGTGTAGTCTAATAAATCATCACCAGCTTTGTCAGAAGCCGATAGAGTGTGCAGATTTCTTTAACTGGCCAGCAGCTATAGCAGTGGAGAACAGGGGGATGGAGCAGAAAGTAAAAAAAAAAAAAAAAGGAAAAAAGAAAAGCCCTGCAGCTCATAATAAGGATGTCTGAATGTGTGACTCCTGACTCTCGCTACGAGAGACACAAGAACAAAAAGAAAATGAGATGGCCATTTCTCAGATAGAAGTCTTTAAACCTATACTGTACCTGAAGGAGGTGACCCTCCTTCTTCATACCAATTCCTCCCTCTTAATCTAACTGCTACTTCCCTCTTTGTTTTTTAACAATCCTACTTCTTTTTCTTAAGCAACAAATTTACAACATCACGTTTCAGCAGCAGCAATATCAACAAAAACTGTGTCCCTTAACTGATGGGTAAATCATATCTTTTAAATGATATAATTCATTTAGCCATTTAAGACTTTTAGATACTTATTCATTACTCAAAACCATCTACTAATTGGTCTGAAATGCACGACTGCAGACTGGAAACCAATTAAATATCTAAGATGAGGATATTTTTGGCAATCGGTATGGCCGCCAGAGAGCCCATATCCCAACATCATGGACATAGTGGGGATTTACATGAAGAGACTGAATCAGCTGAGGCGGTGCAAATCCCCCAGACGAATAGTGGCATGTTCCCCCCAAGATGCCTGAAGCGACCTGCCTGTCATTTATCCTTAAAAACTGCGTGCAAGTCTACCTCAGAGAACTGGTGCAAAGTATGTCTTTGCATGACGCAAATTTATGCAAAAAATTATTCATGACTTTACTTTTGAAAGCATATGTGCTCAGCTTTTAGCGTGCAAAACTGTGAATTATACAAAGAAGTGATGAATAAAGAATTTTTAAAAAAGGTCCGCTGCCGCTGTTTCTTTTGGAAAAGAAATACTTTTGCTAAGTCTCTTTGACTTTGACTGATTATCTGCAATATTTGCTGGTCGTTTTCTTGGCTTTGGTTATTTCTTGTGATAAATATATGGCAATAATCAGTCAGTCATGAAAGCGTACGTATAGAAATGCACACATACATAAACAGACGCAAATCCACGCTTATACATTTCTGGTGTGGCACACAGCAGCTAGCCAATCAGATGAGTCAGAAAGTCTCCCCCAGAGGATGAACAGCTGATCTGGGTTCATCTGCTCAGTTCATCTGCCAGCTGTACTGTAAATAGCACATGGGGGCCGGGGTCAGCAAACACACATAAAATAATGCGTGGGGGTCAGGTTTCTACAGATGGTAAAAAAAAAAGAAAATTAATTCTGCTTGAGTAATGACAGAAATGTCTCAGTTGTAACGAGCAAATTATTTTGTTTAGAAAATATACACAGCCGAGTTCTAGCTGAACACTATAAATCATGACTACGCTCACATGACAGGAGGCCACTCCTGTGCATTTCCTGTAAATATTAGTTTTCCTGCTTCAACTCAGGAACTTACTATTGAGCTGTATTACCACGTCTCTGCACTAAACAGCTTCTTGTAACACAAAAATCAAGCGTCAGCAGTCAGATTTCCCACTCTTTCTCTAATTTTGCTGAGTGTCAATGAATCCATTCATTTTTTTCTAGTATTTTTATGCTTTTTCTTAAATCAAGGCTTCTTCCTGAGCATTGAATGAATGATAAGCCAAAAGAAACGAGAGTCTGCCCAGCATTTACTTTTTCTACAGTATTTTGAGATGAATGATAACCTTCTTTTTTTTATCTATTGAGGGAAAATCAAGTAAAAATAGTTATTTTTGGCAAGTTTCCTGTATTTCTGTATTTTCATGCTGCGTCCAAGTAAAGTCTGATCCTCCACAAGAACAGATTTTCTGTCAAAATGACCATCAAACATTTGGTTGTTTCACTTAAGAGATTTCTGTTGCATTTCTAAAAGTGGTGAATATTGTTTTTCAGTAGTCATATTTAGTTGTGAAAATAATGTCAGTCACCAAATGGCAGCTGAGGATAAACTTAGATATGCAAATGCATCCCTTGATATTCATAACATCAATATTTTTATGTGGAATAACAAGCAAGCTGTCGAGATAGTTCATTTAAAAACAATTACTCTGTAACAGTAACTAAAAAAATAAAACCAACAAACCAGTCTACCAGTTACTGTCATCCTTTCTTTTTTTTAATCATGAAATGCTAATTTTTGCAAGATTTTCCAGATGTTTGAGGGTCTTGTTTACATGTACTGCCAGTTTCAAGTCTCTCTCCAATTAAGGTGAACTTAGATTTGGCTTCTCCATAACCCGTCCGATCCATGTCTTGGTGTATTTGTTTGCATGTTGGAAACTGTTAACCTGTAGAAAGGTCCACTACCAGTTCAGCTTCATGCACAGTAAAGCCAAATCATAGTGACAGCTTGAGCAGACCATTTAATTAGATTACTGTCTTTGCAAGCACAGAGGAGGAATCACTTGGTTGACCGCATTACAGTATGTGTGACTTTGCTACAATAGGTGGCGATATGCTCCTTTTGATCTGGTTCATTTTGGGCTTTTTATTGGTCGAGCTGTTTTGTCACAAAACAACTGAGAAAAAACTTGAGCTGGCAGAAAATAGGTACCATGTCAGCTTTACAGTTTTGCACATTCTGTATGTTTTACTCTTTTTTTTTTCCCACAAATGAAATTAGCACAATCCTTTTCTGTGATTTTCTGTTTCACCAGCTTCTTCTTCTTCTTCTTCTTCTTCTGTTAACCGACTTCTTCTCTTACTTGCAAGTGAAAGCCCTGAGTGGGAGAGCATGTACAGCATACCTTCGCCAGTTTGAGTCCAACTGAACATGCAGGAGAAAATCCACTTCCAACTGCATTATTCACATGTTTTACTCTGATTCTAAGAAATATTGGATTTTGTAACACTTCAATTGGTCTGAAATGGGTACACGTATTTCAAAACTCCAGTTTTAGTTGACTTTTTTTCACATTATGTAAATGCAAAGACACTTTAATATGACGGAGAAGAGCGCCGTGCATTTTACAGATTATATAACATCCATTTCGTGTCAGAACTTTATAAGATCTCTATCCCTTGATCCCGACCATCCCTGAGTCCCAGTGTGCCGAGCCTTGAGCAAGCATCTCTTGTTGACAGCTTCATCCACATTTTATGCAACTCCCTCCAATTTTTTTCCCTCTTTCCTGGGCAAAATAAACCCCTCCCCTTTCAGAAACATGAGGTTGCTAGGCAACCGGAGTGAAAAAAAAGGGCCTCCAAGCAGAAGTGAAGGATCAGCAGTTGCTGCCCCTCAGGACCCTGCGCTGATGCTAGGCTAAGGATCACATATACACACTGTAGCTTGTATGCGCCTTCAGCAGAAGCTCGTGAAAGGCCACAATCTCCAAAAAAAAGTATTCATAAGGCTGAGAAACTTGAGGAGGGTAGATTGGCTGTAACACAATTAACATTGACTTAAATCAATCAAACCTATACCCCCCTTGTTTAGCATGTTTGGGTAGCTTGAGCTAAGAGCAGAAACGAGGAGCACAGACCCCCCCGTCCCCCCCCATCCTGGCCTGATCTGTAACACTCCAGCTGGCGTGAGAGCATTGTCGAGTGTGAAGGAAAGACACGGCTCTCTCTAAAAATATTCCGTCTGTGAAATATTCATCAGATCATGTCAGAATATTCTTCAGACTGTGGCATTTTAGCTTCCTGGTATATGAACTTCCAAGCATACCACGTCTTCCTCTTCGCATCTAGCTAGCAGGGAGGAGAAAAGGGACAATCTGCAGGCACAGAAGGAAGGAAAAACCGAGTCAGAATGAAAAGTACCGGGAGTTTAAAGGTAGAGCTCAACTCCGTGGATCAGTGAAAACCTGCTTACAATCAAATAGAATATTCTGTATTAGCACAAGCTTTAGCTTTATTAACTCCTCTAACCTATTTAGCCCATTTGCAGCTGTAGTTAAAGAGAAAAACCTTGGAGACGCCTGACCCTACGACACAAATGCAGATTCAAGCATATCTTTTCCAGAGAATCATATACTGTTGCAAAAATCTTTGTGAAATATGCATATATTTTGTGTCATTAAAGCTGCTCTAACCAGTTTATTTTAAAAAATGGATCCAATAATTGAGGGGAGAGGGATGGCACATACTGTATCCCCCTTTACTCAACACTTTCCCCTCAATGTTACATAACAGTTGGTTTTCCAGCTCCCACAACTTTACGGGTTTGGCTGAGTGTCACAAGCCCTTTTCACATGGCCTTCACACTGTAGGTGCGAAATGAGCAACCTTGTTAAGTTGCCCTTGGTTGCCATTGCTCATTCATGCTAACCAAAAATAGGCAGCTTAGCTTTATATTCAGCTGCAGTTCTGTAAAACTGATTCTTATACCAGCAATTGAGGCATGTTCAACTGAAAAAGCGACACCACCACGACACGGCAGGAATATCTACTAAAGGAGTCGCACAGGGAGTGAATCATTCATGCTAACACAACTACACGGTTTCACCTTGTCACCTTGTAATATCTGCAACAATTGCACCTGCTCAGGTTTTCATGGGTCACAGAAGCCTGCAGAGACGGACCTTCTCACGTACCATGCTATGCAGTTCCCTCTAGTTTTTAAATACCCCTCTCACGTGAGACAGGTCGCAAGAACTGGGGTGTAGCATGGCCAGCCAAAAAGACATCAAATTGCTCAGAGTACTAAGTAATGTGGTATAAACTTTGCGTGCCCCATTGTTAGCAAGATCTAGAACATAACCATAGGCTTAGTTCCAGAGAATAAGCAGAGTGACATGTCGTTGGTTGCAGTCTTGTGTTCCTTCATGCCACATGTCTTTCTTTTTGAGTTAATTCAGTTTTGTGACAACCTTTCAGTTTGTAGCAGACAGCAGTTTTGAGGTGATAAAACAAGCTGTATAGAAAATATCCCAACCCTAAAGAGCTAAGATAACTTATAGCAACTAGTTTGTGAACATAATAGAGCATATTTGCAGCTTAGTTTCTTTTTGGTGAATCATTTTGGGTTGAAAGCTTATTTCTCTTTTAAAAAATCACTTAATGGTGGTTTTACATTTGAAATATTTGTCTCTTGGTGTGTAGCTACTTGGATTAATTTGTCAGTAAAATACAGATAAACAAATAATATATGTAATATTTGTCCATATATTCCACTTGATTTTCAGTTGGTTGATGGTTGAGCTTAAACAGTAGCTACAAAAGGCTACTTGTTTATCTAGCCTTGTTATTAACAGGTGATTTAGCGTTTGTAAAACTGGGAGCAGTCTGATCAAATCAAATGATTCCAGAGTTTTGGTACTGTAAAGCTCCTTTGATCAAATTAATTTAAAAAAAAAACTAAAACAAAACAGCTAAACTCTACTTTATGATCTTAGTTAGCTTAGCTACTGAAAGCTAAGCTAAATTGGCTAACTCCAAACAACAGCTCTGGTTACTATGAAAGTGTAAAAGTTTTTATTTTAGATAGATAGATAGATAGATAGATAGATAGATAGATAGATAGATAGATAGATAGATAGATAGATAGATA
>JBBBVU010000007.1:29497454-29517196 GCA_037177055.1 Atherinosoma microstoma
TATATATGTATATATATATGTATATAATTTTTTTTTTTTTTTTAAATATCAACATATGCTACTAGTAGCCTCATGAGAGGAAAGACAATCCAATCTGAGCATGCAAGGTGGAGTAATAATGTGACCAGCGTTGAACTTCCTGCACAGGCATAAACAAAGCAGTCACAGGTCTCCTTTTAGCTCTTTTAGGATGATCATGATGTGTTTGGATTTAAAGTCACATCAAACTTTCACTACATTACTTTTTGTGAACTTGATCAAGTGTTGTTGACATGACATGAAGTGGCTTTGCATACATTTTTTTCTTATTACATGACAATACATTGATCTAGCACATAAAAAGTGACCTGCCTCTTTTTGTATACTCGCGAAAAGAACGTGATCTGCTTTGTTTGTTTCAGTCACATGAGCGCGTGGTGTGCCAGACACACTGAGGCAAAGATGAGCACAACCAAAACAGTGCTGTCGTAGAAATATGGAGGTGCTGCTGTGATCTGCATGGCTGCCCCGTTCCCCTCCAGTAGCAGAATGGATGCGTGGCCACAAAGACGTGGCCTGCAGACTGTGAGTATATCAAGACTGAAACATGTTGCAGTAGGAGCCAGAAAAATATCACGTGTCGTTAATTCTGCTTAAGAAATTCCACCAAAACAGTGCTCTTCCTTTTTTCTGCATGTCTCAGATGAACCTGCGGTCAGTGTTTACAGCTGAGCAGCAGAGGATCCTGGAACGTTACTATGAGAATGGGATGACCAATCAGAGCAAGGCTTGCTTCCAGCTAATACTGCAGTGTGCTCAGGAGGCCAAACTGGACTTCAGCGTTGTCCGGGTAAGGCCCATGAAATGTGCTCGGGTTGGGGAGTGAGTCAGAAGGAAGCAGAAGTCTTTGCTGTGATTTATGTTCCACGTTTTTATTTGTAATTGAAGCCGAGAGTCTGGGCAGTGCAGCCATGAATTATTATCCCCACTCTGCTGATTAGTAGCTCTTAAGATTTTGCTGAATGCTTTTTAAGTGATGTTACTGTTGTTGTTTCCACGCAGACATGGGTTGGCAACAAGCGCCGAAAGCTCGCCTCCAAAGCCGACCAGAACGGGAGCGCGCCTCATTCCTTATCTAGTCACGGAATAGTCGGAGGGCTACTCTCCAATCACACGTTAGTCGGAGGTGCGCTGTCCAACCACGGCCTGGCGGCGGGGGCGCTGCTTCCCGCTGATGTGGCCGCAGCGCGAAACATCCAGAACCGCGTGCACCTTCTTCCTCCATCCTCCTCCTTCCCTTCTTTCTCGTCAGCCTCTTCGTCCCCTTCGTCTTCCTCTCCTCTCAGCAGTGGAAGCAACAACAACAACAATAATAATGACGTAATACTGACCGGGATCTACTCTCTGAACTCCGTCCCTCGCCCCAGACCGAGACCCGCGGCCCCTCTGTCTCAGTCAGACTCGGAGCTTTCAGCCCAGACATCTTCTTCATCTCGGATCAGCCAGGAGCTGCAGAGTAGGAACGCTTCCACCTCCTCGTCCGTCCACTCCAAATTACTGTCCCTCTCTCAGAATCTCCCATCCCTCAATTCTGCCTCAGGACCTTTAGTCTACACTGCAGTCAGGAAGGGCACTTTACCCATCGGGGAGGGGGGGGTAAGTGCAGGGGCAGGGGTGGTACCTCACAGCTGGACTAGACAGTACGGTACAGCGCAAACTCGCCCGTGGCCCTCTTCCTCCCAACCCCAGGCTCAGCTTCAGCCCAGACCTCACTCCAACCCTCAACCTCAACCTCAGCCGCCTGCTCCCCAAAAGCCTCGGCCCTCCCTCCCCGTCCAGAACTGCAGCCCCTCCTCCGAGCAAACGCCTCGCATTCAGCAAGTCTTCACCTTGACGGAAGAGGGCGAGGAGGAGGAGCGGCTCCCGTCCAGACAAGCTCCCGCTCAGAGAAGCCAAGAGACCCACAGATCAGCACCTCTGGACAACATTCACAACTTCTCAATCGCCATGGAAACCGGAGACGAAGAAGATGAGTGGCAAAGGGAGGAGGAGTTGGCAAATATGGCCGCCCAAACACACATACACATGGAGCGGGCGTCGGCCAGCCCGGCCGGGGCCGAGGGGTCTGCGGTGAGGGGAAGCCGCACTCCTCCCACGACTGGCTCCAGACCGGCCTTTCTCCACGGCAACGCAACACTTCAGGGCAGCTACTCGCTCACAGCGCAGACCTCACTCACAGGGGAGCCCAGTTCTCAGGTAGGAGAGGTTTTAGGATCACTAACAACGTCCCTCCAGAGGGATTCAAAAGATTCAAGTTGTTTTTTCCTTCATATGTAGACTTCACTTGCCATATCTGCAGCCCCGTGGGTTATCAGCAACTCCAGGAAAAGAACAGTAAGCGTTTTCCACATGCATTACATAGGTTATAAAGATAGAGGCGGTATCTAGTATTACCCATCGTGAGTTCCTGTCTTCAGCTGCAGGATCGGACACAGTTCAGCGACGGGGATCTGATCCAGCTGAAGCGCTACTGGGACCGAGGCATGACCAGCCTGGGCTCGGTGTGCAGGGAGAAGATCACCGCCGCGGCCAACCAACTCAACGTAGACACTGAAATAGTCAAGGTAAAGGACTCCGCCGGAGTTACCTGCATAGGGCTTTTACAGAAACCGCTCCTCCATGACATTCAGAAACAGGAATGTCTGGATCTTTTTTCGACAGACTGTCGAGGATTTGTGCCCGTAACAGTGCCAGCACAGAAAACGACCCCCTTAAGTCGCATCGGGCTTCAGAATAAAGATGTCACGATTGTATATTTTCTTGGTACGATTGATGTCAGAGAACTAATCAGGATGTTAAGATTATTATGTGTTGATTTATTTCACATTATAAATGTGTAAAATCCCATGAAGAGTCCTTATAGGTCTTTAAGTTTCATTTATTTCTATGTTTTTATGCCAACATAACAAAATCATATAGGAACAAAGTAAAGTAACCAAAAGTCTCCTGTACTCTGTAAACAATAGATAAATACTGTATATTTACTCTGGATTTCTCTCAGAGAAAAACAGATGTTAAAGGCTACAGGACCTCTACCTTGACTGGGGAGGCTTTTTTCTCTAAACTACAATATAAAAATGTTTTTGAGTGTTTCCGAGTAGAGAATTCTTAAAAAACATAGGGTGAAAAAACTGTCCTTTAGCAGAACAGCTGCTGGTTGAAACATAAATAATACTGGAACAGTGGAAGTAAAACACCACATATCTGAAATTGAATGCGGTTTTTCTTGCACAGGTCATTGCATACCGATGACCTCACGGCGAATCAGTCATGTTTAAAAGCGTCTACTTTTGGTGAAAGTTTAATCTCCAGTTAGTTCCACTCGTTGGCAGCATAGCAGCTAAATGCTGCTTCTCCATGTTTATGGCATGTTTTACAGCAATGATCCTCAATCCGGTCCTACGAAGGCTGCAATCCAGCAAGTCTTCAATGCATTCCTGATTCAAATGAAATGGATGTAGCTGGAAAACCTGCTGGATTGCGGCCCTCCTAGGACCGAATCGAGGAACTGTGGAGGCTGGGGAGCTATCCTCCACAGTGACAAAAAAAAAAATCACACATTAGCTACGTTTATGAGGACAAATAATTTGTTTATCCGATTAAAATCAATCTGATCAGAGATTCCAGCCGACATGTCTACATGGACGTTAGATAAGTGATCCGATGTTACATGGACAGGTTTATTTGGACATGCAATGTGTATTAGTTTAGAAAAAGGAGGGTTTTCTTTTTTTTAAAAACTTTTTGACCTTATAAATGCTGAATAATCCTTCATTCTTTGCACTGCAAGTTGCACTGATCTGCCGACGCGGTTCAGACATAATCTTTCATGGAAAGTGACGATATCGGGGGAGCTTTACGATTGATTCATCAGGCTGTTTATTGTGAAACCAAGTAATCGTGACATTCCTACTCCAGAAAAAAACATTTTGCGAAATAGTTTCAAGCGATGAATTTTATGCGCTTCTCTTTATAAGCGTTCAGGTCTTTTCAAATCAACCTGGAAGCAATCTGAAAGCCAAACAGGGCTCACAGTCTGAGGATCGTCTTTGACTTGGGAAAGAGGAACTTTTCGAGGTCTTAGACATTTTTTTAACTTGTTCATGCAAACTTCTTTAAAAGTCATGCAGTTACATATCGGGGGGCCACTGCAGGAATGCCGATGGACTAAATTTAGGCCCCTCAGTCCTGGAACACACACATGACCCTCTGCCATCTCACCCACAAGGATATTTATTGTAAGGAAGAGAAATGTTTGCCTTCAGTGGGAGGACAGGAAGTTAAGATCTTCCAATCGATGCACACTAACCTGCGAGTGCACCTCTCTACCCAGAGCCTCTCTTAACTTGGCTGGTTGCGATCATGGAAGAATTTTCCCTAAATAAGTTGTTTTTTTCCCCCACATAAAGTACACCGAACACTTTATATTTGAGTTTTTCTGATTTGCAGACGTGGATCAGCAACAGACGCAGGAAGTACCGTCTGATGGGAATCGAAATCCCTCCTCCTAAAGGCGGACCCGCTGTATTCACAAACACGTCGCCAGGGAACGAGTCTCCGATGGGCCTCAGCCCTGACGGGGAGCGACTCAGAACGCCTGAACTCGGGGATGAGTTGAACGACACGGGATCCATGTGCCTGTCCGAGGGTGAGGCCGCCACCATACTTTGTACGCATGAACTCGTAACTGCTGTACGTCGTGTGCATCTCGGCATTTACGCGGTGTTGTCATTTCTAGACGGGACCGTCGATTCACAACAGAGAGACGGAGATGATGGAACAGATGTGTCCACTGCTGCTCCACTGGCCAATAATGTGGTATTTCATCCGATATTACAGTCACTTAGGGAGGAACATTGGGCTGAGACGAAAGACAGACTTAGATTGAATAGAAAACATCAAGACTCCAGTTTACCTGAATTTTAACCATTATAGCAGGTCTGCGTCTGCTTCCATTGTTGTTTAATTTTAATCCGTAACTTTAAAGGTGTAGCGTGTAATAAAAAAATCAAAGGTCAATGACAGAAACATTTTATAAATCATTAAAAACGGTTTCTATTGCTATCTAATCACTTGACTTAAACAACTGTTAGGTTTTTTATTCTCTCAGAATGAGCCATTAATATCTACTAGCCGTGGGTCCACACACATGGCAGCTGCCATATTTGTGCTACCATTTTTACTACGGTGTCTCTGAATGGACAAACAACTCTGTGTGTGAAGTGAGAACCCTCTGAGCTTTAAAACTGCAGTACTGACTTTGTTCGACAGGTGCTGGAGCTCCCGTTTGGTATGAAAAGCCTTAACCTCTTGCACCCCAGAGCCCCCGGTATCGGGGGCAGAAGAGGTTAGCGTCCGATTTTAAAGGTGTAACGTTAGATCTGTAATGTAACTGTAGATGTGTCTGGTATCCACAGAAAGCTGAAAATCTCAGCTAAAACCTCGTGGAAACCATGTCTATGACCTCCAAACACAGTTAAGACAATAAACGATTAAAAGAGCAGGTAAGCAAAGTCCGCAAAAATATGTGAACACAAATTCTAGATCCCCCCCCGTCCACCTGACGGCATGTACACGGACAAACGACACCTCTACTGAAAGCGCACATCTCGCAGATTCCCAAACTGTAAGTTTCCTCTCGCTATGACCAAGATTCACCGAACCAGAAGCAAAAGAAGGCCGAAATTATGCTTCACGTTTCAAAAACATCATCAGAAATTCTGTTTTACCCTTGTTGTCTTGCCTCTAAAACTTATATCCACCGGGATAAAAACACATTTAGTAAAAAAAACTACGTTTCCCAGTGTGCATTGGGAGCAGTTTCCCGTCCAAAATCCCTATTTTCCGAACATGGGTTCAGGGTTTGATTGGACGACGACAGGTGTCGGTCATTCTGCGTCGCAGATCTTTCCCACCTTACTGCTGATGATTGGTGAGATGGACGTAACCATGGTGACGTCATCGTAATTCTGCTGGATCACACGATTTAAAGGGAGGGTTAATCATGAAAGTCCACCGGCAGAATCTCAAGTTATAAGCGGTACCAGACAGAGAGAGAAGTTTCTACTGTATTTCCGTGTTTAGTTGTGCGCTATTATTAGTATAAGCAGTGTTTTTGTCCTTTTTTTTAGCTACTTTGGAATAAATTGGCATCCCAAAAGATACACTGCGCTGCAGAAGAAGTCCTGGAGATGATTTTAGAGACAGCGGGAGAGAGTTGTGTGTCCTAGATTCATCATCGGATGACGAGGACCGTACTCGATGCCGAAATGTACCGAACTGAAAAGCGCCTCGCCATCTTTTTACTGCAACCTCTGTAACTTTGTTGTGTTTCACTTCAGCTCCATGAAAATATAATCTCCACATGTTGA
Source organism: Atherinosoma microstoma (assembly GCA_037177055.1). NCBI lineage: Eukaryota > Metazoa > Chordata > Actinopteri > Atheriniformes > Atherinidae > Atherinosoma > Atherinosoma microstoma. Next base: position 29,503,865 of record JBBBVU010000007.1, read on the forward strand.
GTCATGGTTTCCTGGAAGCTTTTGTCTACTACAGAAAAAGTTCAAAGCGTTTACATACTATAATATGCAAAAAATATTTAGGCGAGGAGAAAATTCTTCATTTTTTTCCAACGTTCCATCCTCAATAACTTCAACACACTGGCATCTGTGGTGATGCTTTCCCCTCTGATGAAATCTCCCACGTGTTGGCTTTATTTCGATCAAAACGTGTTTATGTTTGGATGAATTTTGGCCACGGACGGCCACCGTCCATTCACACCTGTGCTTGGCATTTGAAGTCATTTCTGTCCACCTTTACTACTAGACGTCAGTCAGTCTTACACACGATTGATGATGAAGACATTAAAGTAAAATGCACCTCCTCACACATAGAAGATCCTGACCAGACTCGGGAATAATCATGTCGTTCGCTTCCATGTAACAAGTAAAAATGTGAATTTGAAATGTTCTTCACAACCTCATCATTTGTCTGATCTGTGCTTCTGACAGAAGATTGAAGTCGTTGATGAGGATGAAGAGGTCGATGATGATGATGATGATGATGATGATGGTGAATTAGTGGCTTCAGACCTCGACCAAATGCAGAGCCTGCTGGAATTCAAGGTAAAAACACTGATTAATGCTACACTGTCTGAATATTCAGTTGGACTATAGTGAACTGGACTTGTTTACTTACTTTTTAAAGCACCTCGGGATGACTTTTGTCATGAATTTGTATTATATAAGTAAACAGTCGTGGTTTTATAAGCATCGTTTTGTGCCCCTTGAGCTCTGACAATAACTTCCCGGCACGTTCGATTCTTCCGTTTCAGCACGAGGAAGTGCAGTTCTTAGAGAACGAGCTAGAGAACCAAAAACAAAAATACCAGGATCTCGCAAACTTCACAAAGAGCCTGCTCAGCGCTGTGAGGGATAACGACCGGGAGAGACAGCAGGTGCGTTCGTCGTCATGTTTTGCACAGCAGCCAGATCAATTCGAGCACCGTGGCGGTAAAACTTTGTAACGACGAATCTCTTCCTCGCATTTAGGAACTCTTGGCCAGTCTACCTCAGCCGTCAGACCAGGACTGGGACGCGACCACGGACGGAGGAGGCCAGGAGCTCGCATCGCCCAACTATGGCGACCCACTGACTGACGACATGGGCTGCATAGATCCTCCACAGACCCGAGCAGAGGAAGAATTCCTGCTGGTCACCGTGAACAAAGGTGATTCGGAGACGGAGGTTACTGAGCCCTCTGCATCAGAGGAGCAGCTGCAGGAAGCAGCAACAGAACAAAAGTGACTGTCTACAACAGCGCACACATACACTCCTACAGATGTTTCCACTCTCTACTCAGAGGCTGATTTTAAACACAAGACCGTGTGGTCTAACAGTTACACAATCACTCTGGTAAATCCGTACTCCATGCACAGTGCCTGTGGATTGACGCTTCACTATGACTGTTGGGATCGACTGATGCCTTTTTTTACTGCATATCATTCGCCTTGCTCTGGTCCAGTCCAGAGAGAAACAATAAATGACCTCTAACTTAACTTTGTCTGGCTCTTTTTTTTTTCTCATGTATAACCGAACCACCAAAAAAAAAAATGGGATTATGTATTTGCTTCTAAAGGTGCTCTTTGTGACCATATGATCCAGTCAATAGCATCAACAAACTGAGATTTTCTCTGTAGCCTTAACATCCACTTCAGAGTATTGTATCCAGTGCTACAAAGACAGAGGGTTGGGTGGGAGATCTAAAGAGAAAGTGGATGAGCTTTAAGCCTCTTATTTCCACTTGAATTAGGGATGGGCAGGCTTACCATGCAGAGGCTTAAAAAACTTTCAACTTGCACCCTGAAGATCTAAAGATTAGATTCTCGTCACAAGAGAAGTGTGTTGTGCTCTTCAGCATTAACATTGCGTCAACAGTTCATGAAACTAGTATGTGACAGTGAGTCGCAAGCAAATGGTCCATCCACGGATAGCTTGCATGACACGGTATCACGTCCCCCGCGCTACCACATCCACTCAGTCTCCTCTCTTATCTCGAAATCTGCTGCTTTGGTTTGGACCGGGGAAATCCTTAACTGAATTGCGTCATAAATACGTCAATAAACTCTCATTCACTGACGGTCAGGTACCACAGTAGCCGCCATATTCGCATCTATGGCAGGGTAGCGGTGCTGTCGGCGAGCGTATGATCCAGTCAACAACATCAACAATTCCCCGCACCGATCCCCGGATCCCATCCTGAGAGCCGGTCCGCAGCCACGCCGCCCCGCATCTGAACATCAAAGCAGAACTAGCGGACTTCCACAGAGGGGAAGACATGCAACGTGGAGAGGGGGTCTAGGTGGACTACGATGCCTTAGACTTGGAAAGGAATCCTGGCACAAGATGGAAGTAAACAGCGTTAGCAGTGAGGTGAGTTGAAATTTGCATGTTCATTTTCTTATCGTTGTTTTTGCTTTGTGCTGTCCAGTTAAGTTATCTTGCCCCGCGAGGCGGGGTATAGCTTATATTCGCGTCATGACCTGCAACACACAGCGTGATGCATGCTAACATGCTAGCGCGTGCTAACAGCTGGTTAGATGTTTACTTTAGTTGCATTGCCAGGGTTTATTAGTTTCACGGTTGCCTTTACGTATTTTTTTACCGCTGCTTTGTATACCATACACGGACTGGGTTATTTATCCACTGACACAAGAGCTTCTCTCAGCTTTTTAATGTTATTTACACCTCTCAAGAGGAGTTTGCTTCGTAGCTAGCTTAGCGCATGTAGCGCTAGCATGTGTTAGCATGCTAGCTGACAGCTTGCAGGTTCGAAACTTGAAGATAAGTTTTGATACAAAATTCACTGCCTAGTTAATAAAGAGACGATAAAGCGCCTTTATATGTGTATAGTAACATATTTGACCATGTTTGTTTAAAGTTTTACACTTGCTGATTTGAAATTAGGTGGGCGACTAAAGAACTGAGGGCTGGTCCGTCAGCTGCACTTGAGAATTAGAGGTGCTGTTAATCATTGTAACTTAGCTTTGTAAGCAAGGAAATAAGTTTTAGTTTGATGTAACCTTAATATCCTACATATACAGATTAACTTAATCTGCAATGGGAAGCTATGACTAAAATTACATTGAAATATCAGTCCCCCATTATCACAACATTATGGAGCACATGTTAGATGTACATGTTAACATCTGCAGGTCATTAGTGACTAATGACACGAAGCAAAAGACTTGTCATTATACTGTCATGTTAAAACCTTGTGGGAGGTTAAGTTTGCTTTTGCGTTGGCCTCATGATGAGAAATATTTCCATGTGAAGCTGACCCGTCACCTTAAACCTCTCCATCTCTTGGATTCTTTGCAGTATTTCACAGCTACAGCCCAAACTGTCTGACTCCTGAGTGTGGTTTAAATCCAAGTGATAGTTATGGTAACCCCATCCATTCCTTCCTGTGACTTCCTCCTCTTACATTGTGGAGATTTCTGATTGCAAATTCTGCTAAATGAACTGAGGGTTTGTACAGAGATGTCATATAATTCTTGTTAAGTTGTTTTTATGAAAATACTGCTACACTGAGAAAGTTTTCCATCTAAAATCAGTTCACTGATTACTCACTTATGAAGACTATCTAGCTATTAAACATATCCATGTCAGTATCTGAATTTAAAAGGGTTTAATATATTGGTTGTCAAGACATGATTTTATTTTTACTTTTTGCAAAGGCTGGAAAAGGCTTACCAGGTTGTGCTGCAAGTGTAGGCTGCACTCTGTTACAAGCTGCAATGAGCCACAGCAAAGGTGGGAGTGAAAGTGTATGTGTGAATTATGACACACACTGTGCCCTGGCTTTGGCCGGTCTGGATGTTGGTTTCAGAGATGCACAAAGGTTTTCCTTCTTTTTGAAGTGTATTCAGCATCTTATTGGTTTCTGAAGTGTTTACCTCGACTGATTTGGATGTTTATGTTGTTGATGTTTTCTGTGGAGCAGTAGGATCCAGGAAAGTGGTTTGTTGGCCTCTGTTCTGTGGATGCACAAGAGTGTATGTTGGTGGCTCCACCCACTGAGTGGGCTTGCGTAGCGTTATGACTCATCCTCCCTCTTCAGAGCCTTGATGGAATTCAACACACAAACACACTGGACTGAATACATAATGCAGGCTGAGCTTCAGCTCAGAGCTAAAATGTTTGGAGGTTGATTGTTTTTGTTTTTTTTGTTTGTTTTTTTTTGTTTTTTTTCCCAGACAATGTAATCACTGTGACTGATTCAGTTTACAAAATGGTCATAAATCAGACTCTCAATTGTGACTGAGTAGACCAGAGTAACACTCTGTGGTCACTTTGTGGAAAAAAAGCATCTTATAACTACCAAAAGCAAGAGCTGTACAAGAACCAACACCTTTTTTTTCCTTCTTGTTCTCGAGAGATTGAATGCTGACTGTAACCAGCCAGACATGTTGTTTTTGCACAGGCTGCAGATTAAGCTAGAATGCTAATATTGAGGGGGCTTTATGGGGACAGGATGAGAGCCAGGACAGCTGGACAGGATTAAAGTATGGACTCCATACTGTTTAACAACAAATAAAGCTTGATTTGGAAAAGTGAGAGCGCAGTGTTGTTGCATAGGACTCATCGATTTCATCTGTTGAATCTTCAGTCATACATGTGGGCGTGCAGCAGCTGCAGTCATAGCCCTGCTCAGCGAAAAACAAGGATGATTAAGCTTTCTGAAACTGTTTATTGGGGATAATTCTGTAAGATTTGTTGATCTGGCTGCAGGTGAATGGACATCAGATCATGGATGAGCCCATGGAGGAGGGAGAGTCTTTCTCACACTGTGTAAGTACCACCGTCTCAAGGTTTTGTTTTGTTTTTGTTTTTTTTGCATGTGCGTGCGTATCTTTACACATAACATACCTGCCACCTTGCGTGTCCGTCTGACGCTGATGCTGTTTGTGTAGGATGATGAGACGTACAAGGAGATTCCCATCACCCACCATGTGAAAGAGGGCTGTGAGAAAGCCGATCCATCTCAGTTTGAACTGCTTAAAGTCCTCGGTCAGGGCTCTTTTGGCAAGGTGAGGAAACTCTGCATACCACTTTTTAAAAAAAAAAAGAAACCCACCTCCATCCGTCTAATTTCTCCGTCTCGTCCTCTCAGGTATTTCTTGTCAGGAAGATCGTGGGTCCAGATGCTGGTCAATTATATGCAATGAAAGTACTAAAAAAGGCATCTTTGAAAGGTAACGTTTTGTTTTCTTTCTTTCTTTCTTTCTCGTCCAGTATGCTCTGTCCAAAGTGTTGAGTTTTGTGTGTCTCTACCCTTTCCTGCTTTTCTTTTTCAGTCAGGGACAGAGTTCGCACTAAGATGGAAAGAGACATTTTAGTGGAAGTCAATCATCCCTTCATAGTGAAATTGCACTACGGTAAGAGACTGCAGATGAGTGTATGTGATCATAGAGGATGTCTTGAACATTATGAGAATATTTAGTATATTATTACACTGTTATTGAATCCGTTAAAGTGGAGAACAGTTAACTTGTGGGTAACTGATGTTTCTTTACCTCCACAGCCTTTCAGACAGAAGGGAAACTGTATTTAATACTGGACTTTCTCAGGGGAGGGGATGTATTCACTCGCTTATCCAAAGAGGTAAGCTGACATTCTTTTGCTTTACAGCTTATTCTGCACCTTCTTCTCCCCATGTTTGAGCTATTTAGTCCATTCTGAAAAGGGGGAAAAAGTACAGCATGCCTTGTTTTTAGTCAGAAACTTGTTTTTCTTTTCGTTTAACTCCGAGTGTCTCAGTCATGTTTGGGACGATCAGCATAACAGATGCTGCAGCGCTCGTTCCTAAACCCAAAGGAATTGTTAAGATGACAGCTACAAATGGAACAGGTGCAAATTTAGTATGGAAGAATGTTTTATTCATTTTACAGGAGCCCAAGCCACTGCCAAGTCATTTGTACCTCCTGTTTTTCTCTCTCTTTTGTGTTCAGATTATGAGTTGAATTCCTCGTGGAAACCAGTTATTTTCTTGGAATCTTTTTTTGTTTTGCTTTTTACATCATCAGATGCTTGGCATTTTAGAGGCTCAGATCAGCTCTTTTCGAATGCTTTCAGGGAGCTTAAACAATGCGCGATTGTGCCCAAGACAGACCTGGTCTTGAAAGCGTGTCTCGCAACCAAAGTCGAAGCTGCTGCCGGCGGCGTCGGATCAACAGCCGGCTGAATCGTGTCGCTTGTTTGAAATGTTCTTATTGTGACATTAATAATATCTGTTTTCTCTGTTTGTGACAACTGAAGTTTAATATTGAAGTTGTGTGTTTTGTTTTTTTTGTTCTTTTTGTCTCTTGTTTGATGTTGAATTTCTCTTCAGAGTTCAGAGAGTAAATTTGTCCAGTTCTTACTAGGTTATGTTTACAGAGGAAGATGTGAAATTCTACCTTGCAGAGCTGGCCCTGGCCCTTGACCATCTGCACAACCTGGGCATAGTTTACAGAGATCTCAAGCCAGAGAAGTATGACCCACAGACCTCACCCTCACCTCATTGACCTCAACTTTTCAGACTCTTAATCTTTCCATCAGATATTCAGAAATTACTTGATGTTGCTAGTCTGAAGTTTAATATATCTATCCTCCATTTGTTATGAAAATCAGATGAAATGGGTTGCAGGGCTCCTGGCTGCGTAACCTTTACAACTATTCATATCGGCACAGCTTCAAATACATTCTTTTTATCTTATAAGACACCCAAAGGAGGCAAGAGTTTGTTTGTGTGAACGAGATTGTAGATATAATTCAAACCTGTTCTTTAGATGATTCCCATTACAGTTGAGTACCACCTCGGTGTGGTTGAGGTAGGGCCCAATCATTTCTCACATGTGGAAAAGGTGGACAGAATCACGGAATTTGACAGTAAAAATGGAATCGGTTGTTGGAATATTGTGGGTGTGGTCTGCTTTCCCCACCAATCCAAGTTTTTCATGGTTTCTGAGCCAAATGAACAAAGAAAAGCAAGATGAGTCAAATGCATTTTGACCGCTGCAGCTTCCAATTTCCCCTTGGGGATCAATAAAGTATAATTCATTCTTGTCTGTGAGACGTCTCAAGTTTCCCCCAGAAAGTCAGTGAGGGCCAAGAGACCACCAGAAACCCCAAAGTTGTATAAGAATTGAAGAAATGGCTCTAGAAAAGATGAAAAAGCTGCAAGGGTTTTTGCCAGAAAACGAGAGCAGCCACCATCAAACTCACGCCACGTGTTTGAGCTGCAGCTGGAGGCTGTCCTGAAGAAGATCCATGGGGGGGGTGTTGACAAAATTACTTGTAGGAGACACTGCTGCATATTAGATATAAAAATGATTTTAAAAATGTGGGAAAAACCATGTTTATGGCACTAAGCTCTCTAATCGTGTCCAGAGTATAGAGCAGGTTTGAATCCCGGCCAGGGGCAATTTGCTGCAGGTCATCTCCCCCCCCCCCTCTGTCTGTCTCTGACCCCATTTCCTGTCCAGCAGCTGTGTCATAAAGGCCTCTAGAGCCAAAACGATGACATCTTTTAAGAAAAATATATTTTCCTATTAAATTGTTGAAATTTTGTACATTGACCACATGATTAGTCACATTCTCCCTGGAAAACATGAGGTTACAGAGTAAAACACAGAATTCAGGAGGAGAGGGTCCCTAGGTTTGGGTCGTCAGAGCAAGGTGACCTGAAAGTCCTGCGACTCAAACACCACACCACACTCGGTCTGCAGCTTTTTGTCAGATCCTTTACAAGAGATGAAGCCAGAGAAGGCTGTGGGTGGCGAGACAAAACGTTCTGGAAAAGTAGAGGAGCATTAGGAGGAGTCGCTCTCGTGACTCATCTAGTAATGTCACTCCCTGGCTAATTAGTGGCCCTGCTGTCTGTAGACGTCACCTTCCCGGCTCAACCCCGGCCCGAGTAGGTGCTAATAAGTACCTGGTGTCAGGTGGGAAACCCAAAAAGTCTAGTTGAGTCGAGCTGAGTGAGTACTAGTGGAAAAGGGCCATAAGAAGCCGACCACGAGCCTCGCTTCTGCCGGATGATTTCTCCAAAACAAATGATGGTTTAGATCAGGGATGCCCATGTTGCCCTGCTTCAGCTCACTGGATTCAAATCAATGGGTCATCGACAGGCTTGTGCAGAACTTGACAACAAGCTGTTGGGGGACATCCATCTAATGGCCCTCAAACACTAACTCGGCTATGTCTATGTTTAGCTCCTCCTCTCACTCTGCAGTCCACAATTTCTGATTACACATGGAGGTGGAACCAGCAGGTGGTCTTGTTTTGATGAGAAAGAGTCAGAAAAATGAGACGCTGCTGCAACAAGATGATGGAGGCCAGTTAACTGAGGAGGCAAAAAAAAAAAAGAGGCATTGATTGCACATTTTTAAAGACTGGAATAAGTTAATCTTTTAAATTCAGCACATTTGAAACCTGCTGTGAAAAGCACAGCTCCCATCAAAATATGGACAAGAGTTGCAGTAAAGTAGATTCAGCTTAAGCTCCTAACATGATCTGTTAAGAGTACTCGTGCTTTTCATGGAGGGAAAAAAAAAAAAAACGAAGTCTGGAGCCCTGAATCTACAATTCCTAAAATGCAGATTCAAAGCTAAAGTGCAACATCCAGTCATTTTTGTTTTGTTTTTATCCTTTTGTGCTGCATCACATTAAAGTCTGTCCTCGGGCATCCTCAGGCTTTGCCATTAACACATAATGTGGCTTTTAGTGGAGCACTGTGATGTGCCGGCTCCCGTGCCACGCTGTCGACTTGAAGCCTTCAGAACTACAATAAGACGCACATTAAACTCTTAGCTTTCGTATACGGGGAAATGATTTATGCCGAAAACAAAAGGCAGACGATTTATGTTTCAAACTTACTCTGCTGTAATGGATGTTAGAAGCTCACTTCTGGAAATCCTTCTTATCTTTCAGCATCTTACTTGATGAAGCTGGACATATAAAGTTGACAGGTAGGCTTTCAACTTCATGTTAAATCATCCTCAATCCGTACTTATAAAAGATGTTTTGTTTTCTCTCTGTGCATCTTTTACATTTAAACAGACGTTCAACATTTAGTAATTGGATGAATCTGACGTTTCATTCTTTTTGGGCAGACTTTGGCTTGAGTAAAGAGTCAGTAGATGCTGATAAGAAGGCTTATTCCTTCTGCGGTACGGTGGAGTATATGGCCCCTGAGGTGGTCAACAGGAGAGGACACACGCAGAGCGCAGACTGGTGGTCTCTTGGAGTACTTATGGTACGCAAAACTCACCTAAAATCCACCCTCTTGTTTCCATGACTCGGAATGTGTTTTTTTTTTTATTTGTGGCATTTGTCTTAATCAGACATGACGTGATTCATATGAGCCTCTTCGTTTTCTTCCCACTGCAGTTTGAAATGTTAACAGGAACGTTACCGTTCCAAGGGAAAGACCGCAACGAGACCATGAACATGATTCTCAAGTGAGTCACTGTGTGTGTGTGTGTGTGGTATGATTAGGACACTCGGAGCATGTCGTTTTTCAAGTTTTAGATCTGTTGCATCTACTCACCTGCCTCCTTTCTGCTCCTCTTCCCTATCAGAGCGAAGCTGGGAATGCCCCAATTCCTCAGTTTGGAAGCCCAGAGTTTACTCAGAATGCTGTTTAAACGGAACCCTGCCAATAGACTAGGTAAGAAAATGAGCCGTGTCGATCGTCATGCTGCACAAACCTCTTAACTAAAGCTCGTTAACACATTGGCATCCGCTTCAACAACATCCAGACGAGCACTGAGGGGGAAGAATGTGTTGATCCTCGGAAGAGATATGAAAACGAATATTCCAGGTTAACTGAACCAAAGTGATTTGTGTCTTTAGGGGCCGGGCCCGATGGTGTGGAGGAGATCAAACGCCACGCTTTCTTTTCCACCATTGACTGGAATGTGAGCGCGCACACACATGCAGACCCACACATAACACACAAGCATAACTCCCCAGCTTCTGTTGAGGCTTCACACCTACCAAACGTTTGGCTTGATGACTAGTGGCCATCAGTCCTGGCCACGGCAACTGTGTTTGTGTGTGTGTGTGTGTGTAGGAGTCTGGGCAGCGGTCCAGTTCTCACTGCGTGCGCACTAATAGCCCTACGTGAGTGTTTAAGAGCCAGCAGGATGCTATTGGCTGGACTTAGCCGTAGAGGGGATTGGAGGGGGTTAATCTGCGAAAGGGGGGGGGTTGGCTTCTGTTGCACACGTTTTGCACGCACCATACAGCACACAGTAGGGCTTGATTTCTAATGTCTCCCTGTGTTTACCTGCCTTTTTCTTCAGAAATTGTACAGGAGGGAGCTTCAGCCCCCCTTCAAGCCTGCGGCAGGTAAACCAGATGACACGTTCTGCTTCGACCCAGAGTTCACCGCTAAAACACCTAAAGGTACATCTCCCGCCTACACACACATGGTCTGCTGCCTACAAGCAGCAGCCATGGAAACAGAAACGAAGCCCTGACTACAACTGCATCTGCAAAATGTGTCAGGTTTTCTTTTTTTTTCTTTTCTTTTTTTTGGATGAACTCTCTGTTTATGTGATAAATTGTTTGTATATTTAGACTCCCCAGGTATCCCACCCAGTGCTAATGCCCACCAGCTCTTCAAAGGCTTCAGTTTTGTTGCCCCAGCCCCAATGGATGAGAACAAGAGTTCCCCGCTGCTCAGCATACTCCCCATAGTTCAGGTGAACACGAATAATCTGTACTTTGCCCCTTATTACACCTTTACACATGCAAATCCCTGTCGAGGGAAAAAGGGGTGGGGGGGGGGCTTCAAGGGACTCTTATGTTTTGAGTCAAGTTCTTGTATGGAGTCTTGCACAGAGGAGATTATTCCATTAATCACAAATACTGCACTTAGCAGATTTTTGCTGTTTTTTGCAGAATGATACGGATTAAAGCAACCAGATTATTTAAATGTACAAAATCCACATCAGTGGTGTAGAGTTGCAAGGTCAACCCCCTTCATATCACTGTCCTGTCTCCACCCTTACACCACACATTCCACATTACCTGCCTCCTGTCCTCGCCCCCTCCTCCTTATTGCTTCTTACTGGAGCTTTTCACATGTTGAATTCATTGATAAGCAAACAGCAGTTGTGAAATATCCCAAGCTGTTCCCCAATCTTCCTGGTCGTTCGTAGCTTTCCCTAAAGGTGAGAATCAAGTTTTAGAAGGGGTTGTCGTCGCAATTTTAAAACTAGTACATGTTGTTTAAGGCTTTTTAAAAACAAACATTAGCCATGTTTACAGCAGTAGAAGAAGAAACAGATTTCTAGTGTAAACAAACACAAAAGTGCATATTTACTGATTTTCATTTTTTCCCTCTTAATCATTTTAAATCTTCTAAAATCTCAAGCACTGTATTTGTATAAAATATTGATCAGTTCTGTTCTGGTCCTGCCATGTATTTCACGAGCCATAACTTCTATATTTAAAACAAAAAAAACTGAGTAAAAATAACACAAACCATTAGATTAAATGTGAGATTACGACATGTTGCCGTACGGCTGACCTAACAGGCACGCACTCACGCACAGTAAGGATCATTTCTATCCGACATTCAGAATGTTTTCATGCATGCCGATCGGAATTCTATCCGTCTAGTTTATACTGTCTTGTTGTATTTGAGTCTTGTTTTATTTGTCATCAGTTTTTGTGTAATGTCCCCATTTTGTATTTACTGTTGTCTGTTTACCTGGCCAGGGACGTTCTCAGGTAACTCTGGTGCAATTATGGAATTAGAAAGAAAGAAAGAAAGAAAGAAAGAAAGAAAGAACAACCTACCCTTCTTGCTCGGAGTGAAATTTTGATCCGAATAACTATGACCGGATCAGAATCTTCCCATTTGTATGTTTACATAAAGCATTTTTATCCAGATCAGGCTTTCAATCCCAATACTTCCATGTCAACATTGTCTACTTTGTCAGTATTACACAGCCAAACTTCTCTATGAAAAGCATGCTGATGTACGGTAACATCAAGCTACATATGTGCATATATGACTTGATGTGCATTAACATTAGGCCTGAATGATAAAATAAAAAAATTGAATACGATTTTTCTGATAAATTATCGATTTTATATTTCAACTTCCATTCAGTGGTCACATGAAAATATATGCTTTTTTCTATGAGATGGAGGATTACCACATGAGATGACGTCAAAATACGAACTGCTCTATATTTTAGATCAAAGTTGAGATCTGAACGGCTTCACTTAGCAACCGCGTGATGCGGCCTGAAGGTTCCATTTCTTCTAGAACAGGTTTCTACTTTGTCCTTCCTCTAAAAACAATCTCATGTTATTTATCTTATTTACACCACAGATCTCTGTATTGGACAAGCTGAGTTCCACCCACAGACACGTAGGTGAGCACGTAGGTGAGCACGCTCCAACCAGCCGACGTGGAACGTATGTCGGCTATTATGCGGCTTCAGCCACCTGAAAATGGGCATTTTTAACAAACTCCCAGGAAGGTGAAGATGGAAACTCTCATCTTAAGCTGAGTTCTTCATGTCCATCACCGAGACGCCGCTGAACAAGCTGAATCTATCGTCATATTACGGCTTAAAAAGGATCCAATGTTTGTGTGTGTAATCAACATCAACTGAGATCTGAATATTTAGAGCGACTCCACTCAGTAGAACCGTCTTTTCACCTCATCGGGACGTTTCAGAAGTTGGACTTTTTTCTGTCCTTGGTCTGTTTTGTCACAGCTTCTCAGTCACTTGTGGAAAATGAGTCCGTGATGAGGTTTGAAAACGTGGCCTACTTTCACAAGGAAGATGACAGGAATTACAGCTGGAGGCTGCAAGTTTGAAACCTTGGTCAGGCGCCGTGTAACATGAAAATGATTCACACTTTAATTTCGATTTATTCATGGCAACATTTTAAATGTTAAATTTAAAATAATGGCTTGTTCAGTGCTTTATGTGTGCATTGGCAGCTTTTATGGGTTTTTACAGCCACTCCTTGCAAACAATCCAAGTACTAGAATGGACTAGTGACAAGATGGATTAGCAAACGGGTGTAGGACTAGATGAGCATTAGCTTCTTTCTACTCCCTTTCAAACATCTAAACATTCAACTATACAACAATCTTCCTTTTTTTTGTGTTATTATTTAGAGAGAAAAGGAATCTGGATGGGATCTGATAACATCTGCACGTCATTATGGCTTTTCTTTTAATACATTTTGGTTGTTGTAATGTGTGTGTGTGTGTGTGGCGGCTGCGTGACGTCTTCTACCTGCCTTACCTGTCAGGTGGGCGGTGCTGCGCCTTCT
>JBBBVU010000007.1:29556546-29566931 GCA_037177055.1 Atherinosoma microstoma
GTGTGTGTGTGTGTGTGTGTGTGTGTGTGTGTGTGTGTGTGTGTGTGTGTGTGTGTGTGTGTGTGTGTGTGTGGATTCATTTTGAGAAAATGGGCTGTCTGTCTGCCATGCTTGGACTGGACATGGATTAAAACTTAAATGGTAACATAAGTTTAAAAATCTATTCCAGGTGCAGTGCAGAGCGCTGGTGTGTCTTCCATTAATGCTTCTCTTACAGAAGCACTTATGATGCCGACGCTGACGGTAAATAAGTTTAACAGAGACACAGCCAGCAGTGTTTTGTGTTCCACGTCGGACAAAGTGAAGGTTAAAACCTGTACGATCATTGAGCCGCTTTGTGTTTCTCTGTCAGATTTCTTTTAGCGACGTCACTGTTTCCAAAGATAATATTGATGCATATGAAGGACACGGTTGCTTGAAGCACCAACACACACACAGAGTGACATCACATATATTACTATCTCTGATCACATCAGTATTCCAAAAGTACTAAATCCCACTCTCTTTCTTGCCTTGACTCCGTCTCCTTGGCTCTGAAAGAAGGTCTCATTGTGGCGATGTCAGCTGTCTCAAGGGCATCCAGAACAAAGACGCTTTTCACCCCTCTGCATATCCTCGTCTCATCCTTCACTCCCTCACCTCTCACTCTCTTTTCTCTCCATCTCTCGCCGTTCATCCTGACTCGATATCACACCTCGCATTTGTCTCTACTTTTATTCCCTCTTCCTTCTAATCACACCGTTGCTTCGGCCTTTTTTGCCGGTGAGCATGCTGAGCAGGTGCAGGTTTATGAAATGACGGACCCGGAATATTAAAGAATGAATCGCTCAGCAGGTTTTGTGATTTAGACTTAGATGCAAGCGTATTTGTGATTAGTTTGCCTCTGGGGTGTCAGTGTGTGTGTCTGTGTGTCTTTGTGGTTCCTGTGCTTGGATATACATCCTGTATGTATCTGTGCCTGGCAGAGTGTGGAGGCAGGAGGAGAGGGATGTATGAAGGCAGCAGCAGCTGGTGGAGATACACAGTGTCAAGAGAGCTCAGAGAGAGAGAGAGAGAGAGAGAGGACAACAGAGGATGCTTCCTTGGCCGACTGCGTGGAAGGGGGACAGTGGAGCATAACAAACAGGATCCACCTTTCTGCTTGGCTAATTTTCCCCATTAAAACAACCCAGCAGGAGCCTCAGCAGTCCACCAGCTGGAACAGAGGTTATTTTAGTGCCTGTCTTTCAGCAGGATGTGTGTATGTGTGTCACTTGCATCTATTTTGGTGTGTGAATCTGTGGTTAAGGGAAGCATAAAGCTCTACCATAGGAACGCTTTCAATGCACTGATATTAATTTCCTTCCCTCCAGTCGTGCATAAACAAATAAAACCCTCCGCCGTTGTCTCCTTGTGTGGGTTTTTTTTTTTTCAAACCTGCTGGGCGTCTCTATAATATGCTCGCCGCTGATATTGATGTATGCACCCACATTTGCCCAGTCATCTCTTTATGTGGCTAAAGTGATCAGACCTCCTCTCCTACGTCGCAGTCAGATCCTAAACTAATCCCCAACCCTGCTACTCTGACAAGAAAATCCCCCATTTTAATGCATGCACACACGTCTCTTTCAGCCCCTGGCCACACACTCCTCCTTGTATATATACACACACACACACACACAACACATACACTTTCTCCTTTATGTCTCTGTGTACCTGCTTAGAGTACATGCATCTTCCTGGTCTCTTTACCTTTCAGTAAAGCATGCTTTGTACACATATTACCGTTTGTGATATTTGTCATGAGAATTTCGTTAGAGTGGCGATTCTGTTTCTGGAAACGTTTGCTATAATGAAATTTCTCTTTTTCTTTACACAAGAGTTTGGCAGCACAGACTCATTATGACGCAGGCTGTCAGGAAGCGTTGACTGAAATCTGCTGCAGTCTGTTCATTGTAGGAAAACAAAATCAGATAATTGACATTTAAGTAAAAATGTTTTCTCACCAAACACAACAAGGCATCAGTAGTGCTTCATATGTCTCCTTAAAACATTGCAATGGTTGTAAATGACAGCTTGTTTATTATGTAGTATAAAGGTTCAATACATTTTAAAACTAATTGTGAATTTTGATTGCATAAATTCATTTGTTAAATTGAATAATTTTTCACTTTAAAAGCAGAGAGAAATAGTTAGTGTAGTAGCGGACACTGTAAATTGAGGAAAACAATGTTTAAAGTTGAGGTTTATGGGCTGGAGAGTTGGAGTTAGACAGGCTGCCAGGCATTTTCTGAGTTGCTAAACTGAATAATTCAACATTTTAATAACAGCAAATAATGCAAATATTGTGTTCTTACTTGTAACATTTAATACATACAGAAGAAATATTGGTCAAAAAAATTTGTGGATTTTAAAAATTTGGATAGATGTGTTTCCTTACATCCCACATCACCCTCCGTCTTCCAGTGGTTTTGGAAGCTATCTGAATAAAATTAGTATGAGTCATGAATACTTAATCTGATTGGCTGAAGATGTGGCCTCGTATTTCCCTTGAGCTAACAGAAATAATATCCAAAAAGCAGCGCTTAATTCCTTATGTTGTGCAAGTAATACCTGCAGCTGAAAACCCAAATCAAGACAGATGCTAGACGGGATCTGCTGTGGTTGTTATATAGTAAGGCAACTGCTGGTACTTCAGCCTCATCTGAAGTTTTTATACAGGTTTTTTCAAACTAAAAGTTGGAAATTGTCATCATACTAGCCAAACATAGGTAGCTGAATATAAATTTGGATGATTGAATCACACATGTTAACATACAGTTATTGTTGGGGGGATATTTCTGGTTAACTCTGAAGGATCAGCAGCTGGCTGTGATACAGCCAATAATGTCATCAGTGGCTTTACAACCAGTCAAAGCGGATTAACAAAACCTGTTGCATCAGATCGGATTCCAGCAGGTTTAATCAGGCACTAAACGGTACTTACTGGCCAGCTTATAAGTCCACCAGTTCAATTGCTTGTGAAAACACATATAGCTAATCAACCAATCAACCTGCAGCAGCTCAAGGCATTTAGGCTAGACATGGTTAAGATGACTTGCTAAAGTCCAAACCTATCTTCTGATGGCTACTTCCAGCAGCAAAATGCACCATGCCGCAAAGCTAAAATCATCTCAAAGTGGTTTGAGTGTACTCCCATGGCCTCCACAGTCACCAGATCCCAACCCATTAGATCACCTTTGTGGTGGAACGAGAGGTTCTCATCATGGATGTGCAGAAACTGTGTGACGCTATCATGTCACTATGGTGCAGAATCTATGTGGATTGTTTCCAACACCTTGTTTAATCTATAGGCCTATGCCACCAAGAATTAAGGCAGATCTGAAGGTAAAAGGGAGTCCAACCCAGTAACAGGAAGATGTCTATTAAAGTGTGAAATTTGCTCTGAAACACAAGGACCAGACCATTTCAGACCATTTAAGACTCCGATAAGTACTTTTAAAACCCTGATAATAACCATGCCCTGTTTAATGCTTGATCTTAGCCATGCTCATCATAATGTGTCAAATCAAACAGTAAGTGGAAGTGCAAGTAAACAACAATTAAATGCAAAAACAACATTTCAAAGCAACGTGATCAGAACAGGACTCAATTTTTGCTCCCCTACTCAGCAGTCAGGGGTGTAAGGCCATCTTTCAATCCCCAATCTCCAAATGCAGACTTTGTGGCTTATCAAATGTGATGCCCCAGTCAAAATAAGAGTAATGTGTAATTGTGACAGAATTATCTTCATGTTCAGAAGCACAGAAGGACCCCAGTAAAACTCTTGTGTGTGGACACAAATCAACAGATTTAATTTACATGACTGTTTCGCATTTTTCTGTGAGACTGTGTTAAACAAAAAGATGCAAACAGACAGAACTTTGTAGCATATGTTGAGTGTATGATCTCTTTGTGTGCATACATGCAAATCACTTATCAACAAATTATCTCTGTGTCTGGTTTTAACTCTTTGATTTTACGTGATTTTGTTTTGTTGAACATGTTTATTATGCCTTTTTAAAGTCCAGTTTTGGTCTGACTAACAGAGTAATACCATAATTGAGCTCACAGTACATTTTAGCAATTTTTGAACTAGCCATGACCCCCCCTACATGCTAAACCTTTTTAGCAGATGATGCTAATAACACTTTGTATTGTGAGTTTTACCAAATCAAAACCTTTCAAAGTTGAGTCGACAATTTCAGATAAACTGTAAAGTTTAGATTCAGCAATTTAAACAATAGCTTGAACACAAGCTAGCTATGTTACATATTAGCTATCCTATTGGTTAGCTATATGTTCCAAAATTGTCTGAGAAATACATTTTTATTAAAGCTCATTTTTCAAAGAATTTAAATTAACTCTATTGTCTGCATTTACCTAAACAAAATGACAAAATGATCACATCAGAGGAGCCAAGAGATGCTACTGCTACTTTCGTACTATTAGCTATTAGCCGAGTTCAGCTAGCATGGACTGGATTAAGCCCACTTATAAACAATAAAGTCCTTCAGTCTGAATTATTTTCCTTCTTCTTCTTTAAACATTCTGCATCATTTCTGAATTTGAAGAAGAATTATTTTTTTCAAGAATATACTTATTTTTCATTCTGTATCCAACCAAACCAACAATTGCTCAATTTAGTTAAGATGGTGACAAACTGAGAGGAAATAAAATACTCAACATTGTTGTTTTTCATTAAACATTAGAGGTACATTCTTCACCAACTTATCACATATATATCAAACTGTGCTTTGGTTTGAATTAAACTGTTTTGAAAATAAAAACAACACGTTTTTATCTTTAATTTTTGTAGAGAAATGTTTAGTATCCCAGTGGTCCACGGTGTGGCCTTGGACTGAAACTAATGCATCTGTGCGTATAACTGGGTGTGCCCTTGGAAAGGTTTCTGTGGTGTTGCTTACTGGAGTGTTTTCTCAACCCTTCTGAGTTTTCCCTTGAAAAATAACTACATGTGTTACAAATGCTACACCCAAGGTTTAATTTATGCCCTTGTGGACAGCTAGGATGTTTGGCAACTCTAGGCCATTTGTTTGTTACACTAGTTTTCCTGCATGTAAAGCATTTATTTTCAATGGATGGATTTCGTAGCCTTTGAATGCTAATAATAAGACCATATTACTAAGTCGGAACTGTAATAATTATGTTTAGGTGCAATAAACTGAGCCCGTCCTGATGAGGGATTAGTACACAGTAGCATGCACATGCAAACATTTGACTATTTTGCCTCAGGTGAAACAGAAATCTCAAGTTTAACATTCCTTCGTTTTCATCTATGGAATACCTTCGTTACATTCGGTAGATGAAAGGATTCTGCTTTTACTGGAGTGATCAGGTGCAGTTGACCTTGGCATGTGTGAACGCATGCATACAAACACAGCCCATGCACACAAACCATGTTGGGGGAAACTGACAAATGGCGGTACAGAAGCTCACTTAGATGGTAAATGTGTGTTTAAACAAAGCAGAGTGACGTTGGCACGTGCAACACTTAGTGGCTGGTCAATGATACGAGATTGATTTGGTCCTCTTTCTCTCGTACTTTACAACACACACATACACACGAATGCGCATGCACACAGTGAAATATGAGTGATGTGATTCAGCACACCTCTCAGCAGCCACTCTGCTTTCCATCTTGACGCCTGAGCAGAATACTAATCACTGGATCACATTACAGAGACAAGGAGAAAGGTCCCTGCTACAGAAAGAGAAGAAGCTGCATGGAATAGTGCAAATTATATCAGATAACAGATATATAAAGGCGGGTGTCACAGGCCACGGTGTAGCTCGCATCTGCAGCCTTTCTGTGAGCAGCATGCGAATGCTGTTAGTTTGAGACGAGAAATAAACGTCCTTTGCAGGTGAGAGCAAAGCTAAACAACAGGGTTGGCAAAAATGCTGGAAGCAGATATGAGATCAGAGAAAGCTGGAAAAAGTTCTGTCCTCTTGCATAAAAGTCACAGACAAAAGGGAGCAGGTACAATGTATAATGCAATCACTCGAGTACAGTTCTCAATACAACTGAGTCCATGTCGCTGCAATAACAGTAAAATGTTCTGTGATGAATGTTGTGTTTTACTTTCCTTGATGGTTTTTGGTACCACTTACGACCCGTCCTTAAACACAACCTGAGAAGGTGGGGTATTTAAAGGTAAATTGGGTTTTGTTACATTAAAGTTGTGTGCTTGTAGTTTCAGTTTACATTAGCTTAACCTAGGGGTAATTGTACTTTACATCCCACACTTCACCTTGAAATAACGTTGCAATGTATAATGCACACTCACCAGTCATTTTACGAGGTACACCATGCTGATGACAGATTGGACCTCCTTTTACCTTTGATATTATCTTAATTCTTGGTGTCATAGATTCAACAAGGTGTTGGAAACATTCCTCAGAGATTTTGCTTCATAATGACATGATAGCATAAGAAATGGAGACTCATCAGACCTGCAATGTTTTTCCATCTTTTATTGTCCAGTTCTGGTGAGTCCGTGCGAATTGTAGCCTCAGTTCCCTGTTCTTAGCTGACAGGAGTGGCACCCGGTGATGTCTTCTGCTGCTGTAGTCCATCTACTTCAAGGTTGGATGTGTTGTGTGTCCAGAGATGCTATTCTGCATCTCTTGGTTGGAACCAGTGCTTATTTGGGTTCATGTGTCCTTTCAATCATCTCCAACCAGTCTGTCCATTCTCCTTTCACCTCCGACATCATCAAGGCCTTTTGGTCCAGACAACTGCTGCTAACTGGATATTTTCTCTTTTTCAGACCGTTCTCTGTAAACCCTGTGGTCGTATGTGAACTCAGTAGATCAGCAGTTTCTGAAATACTCAGACCAAGAACCATGCCTTGTTCATAGTCACTCAAATCCTCTTTCTTCTCCCTTCTGATGCAGTTATCTGAGCATCCACTACAGCATCTACTACATAATAAAGGATTATTTTACAGTATATAGCACTTTTCAAAGCCTTTCCAAGCACCAGTAAACATTTAAACACCAGCAAAGCTGACACTGAAGGCACAAAGTCTGAAGTGTCTTGCCCAAGGATACAACAGATTGACTGGGGGAGTGAGATTCGAACCACCAACCTTCTAGTTATTGGACGACCTGCTAAACAGCCTGAGCCACTGGTGCCTGAGCTTCAGCAAGTCATCTTTACTGTCTCTACATCACTAAATACATTGAGTTGCTGCCATGATTGAAGCTTAACAGGTGTGCCCAATAAAGTAGCTGGTGAGTGTATTACACAGATATACTCCATTTTATTGTGTACCTTCAGCATAATTCTGAGGTACATGAGTATGTTTATTGCGTTATCCAGCCGACACCAACCATCCTCAACCCCAAACCCATTTAACTAATCCTGTGTAGGTTCATAGCCAAATTCGCTCCACATTTTTTTGGCACAAATGGAACCTCATACGAGACAAGCACAGGACCTTTGTGGGTGTCCTGTGGTGTCTAGTGACACAGCAGATGCTTTGGGTCCCTGGCTTGAGCTAATTGCTGCAGCAGTTGGTCACATTGAAATCCAAAGATTTTGGATTACTCTCTCATCATCTTTCGGAGTCTCAGAGCTTGTTTTTGCTGTGTGCTTGTGCACACTTCTGCTGAGGGAGGGTGCTCTTCTTAGCAAGCAATATTGCTATTTTTGGATGCACTGATTGTGCAGTAATATGTAGGTAGGTGGTATATGTAAATGCCAGGACCCAAAGTTCATTGCATTTCAACAAGATGATCTGGCCATAACACTTCAGACGTCGGGGTCTTCTGGTTTGAATATTTAGTCTGATCAGTGTGTGCATGACCTTACTGTGTTGAAACGAATATGGTATCATAGTTGCATCACTACTTTTATTCATTACCTGTAGTCACTTGTTACTTTGCAAATGAAATCAATTACAATGTGCTAGTTTCACCTTAAACGGCTACATTACAATTATGCATATATGCTCTCTGCATGAGTATTAATCCAGTCTAACATAGAATATAAATGACCCTAGCTCCAGTATGTGCTGCATAAAAATCTAATATGTAATTAAATCCTTGAAATGTCTTTATTAACTAATTAATTATTTCAAATTAGGCACAATTAAATATGAAGCTCTCAGGAATCTAAGTAATTTAGAAGTGAGTAAGAAAGATCTTGTCTTTCTTCTAGAATAATTGGTGGAGACCAAAGATTTGTGGAGAGTTAAAATGAGAGGAATTTGTGAAGTTTGTAAAAACATGTTGCTTAATGCAAATAACTTAGCAACGCTTTTAGAGTGTCTTGATTCCCTTTTACATTAACGTGGATATTTTGGATTCGTAAATGGAATTTTTAGTCAGAAAAACTTTATTTTTTTGTTTTATAACGAAAATTTTCTAAAGTGAATAATTGTTTTCAGTGAATCTGTGTGTTGATTGCAAACTGGGTATAAACTGGAAATGAAGATGTTTCAGCTGACTTCTGCTTTGTGTACTGGCTCTACGTTGAAAAACAAGACAATAAAGATGTTTATATACCTGTTTCTTTATGTCTGGCAATCTTTGTTTTGCATCGCATGTCTTTCCATTTAAGTTTAGGGATAAATTATTGAAGTGAAACGGTTAACAATCAAACAACCAAACACACTACCATTGTTTTGGTTTGAATGCTGTTATAGATACTATCACATGGCCCAAGATGATTGCTTTTGTGTTTGTTGGGACTCCTGCATTCCTTATCTGGATGAATATGGTTTGGAAAAACGAGGCATGTATGCATGTAGATTCATTTACAAACAGTCAGAAAAATATGCATCCAACCAAAATGACCTGATCACAAGTTTAATCCTGATATCAGACAATCCTTATATCAATCAGTGTATAACTATCTGATACAAATTCAGTCATGATACACTTCAGCATTATGTACACGTGTACTATCTTCTTCTACGTCGTTACTTATCCCAAATGGTGCTCTAGCACCTATCAAACAAAGCCATTATTGCATTTACAACTCAGAGGGTTCTCACTTCACACACAGAGTTGTTTGTCCATTCAAAGACACCGTAGTAAAAATGGTGGCACAAATGTGGCAGCTGCCATGTGTGTGGACTCATGGCAAATAGATACAAATGGCTCATTCTAAGAGAATAAAAACACAACAGTTATAAAAGAATACATTTCTATTTGTATAAATGAAAGCAGGATGTGATTGTAAACCTTATTCCTATTCATAGTCTCAAACAATATACTTTTAGAACCTAAATAAGCCATGACACTGTGAGCCATGACTGAAAGGAAATGAAGAGGAAGGACTCAAACTCAGGACTGCTGGCTGAAGACAGGTATGTAGATTTAATGAAGACTTAAAGAAACCAAAGGAGCTGTAATGGCAGTACTTGAACCAAAAATGATAACAGACCTAACTTAAAGACAAACTGACTAACTAAAGCGATGTAGACATAAAGACAAACCGGAACAGGATTTAAAAAGGATCAAAGGAAACCAAGTAGGATTCATACTGAGAGACCATTACTAAATAAGGAGCAGGTGTGGCAATCAGCAACTAACAACCAGGTGAAATACTGGAGCAGGAAGTAAATACAACAGAATACATACAAGAAGCAAAGTTAACAATATAAACTGGACCAAGGATTACGGAACAAAGTAAATCCCAAACACAGAAACCCCAACCTGAACTCAAAGAAAACTATGGAACGCACATAACAAGACCCAAAATAGAAATCTCACAGGAAACAAACCAAAAACCGGAGCCAAAACTAACAGATTATGATGTTTTGATATCTGTATTTTCCTCATCAATTTACAATAATAAACTCTGGTTGATTGAACAAAGCACATGTAAACAGTTCTACATGCTCAAATGATTACTGTATCAAAGTTTGATCGATGTTCTCAGTTTGGGTCCGTGCTATTGGCTCGTTCATCGTTGATGTGAAGTGTAGATGTAGATTGATGTATCATTACACCCCTATTTTAATATCTTGATGGGGCATTTTTGCACTGCCGTATTGAAGTGTGTGACGGTGCCACCTTCATGTAAAGAGAAAATCTCCGAGAAGATACCTGAACAGGCCTCAGGAGGTGACCTGTAATAGAGACGTTTTGGTTGTATTCGCTGGTGTTATTGAGCATAATTGGTGGAGTTATATCTCATGAGCAGTAGGTCAAATTAGAGCTCATTTTAAACCGATCTGAATCAATGGCGGCAGTTTCAGCGGTGTGTCGTCCTCTATTCTCTGTCCTGCACTTGCTTGTAATGCATATACAAACACTCACTTTAAATCTCACACATTCTCCCTCTCGTGGAGGGGGGGGGGGGGGGGGGGGGGGGGGGGGGGGGGGGGGGG
>JBBBVU010000007.1:29600127-29610433 GCA_037177055.1 Atherinosoma microstoma
CCAATAAAACTTTTGGGTGCTTGCATACTTGTGGTCTGTGTTTGCTTTTGGGTCCATTATATTCCTGCATTATGACACGTATTGTCGTATCTGCGGCAGCATGTCCTGGACACTCGGGTGAAGAGAGGGGCGGAGCTGTCAACTGATCATCATCTGGTGGTGAGTTGGCTCAGATGGTGGGGGAGGATACCCGGCAGGCCTGGCAGGCCCAAACGCACAGCCAGGGTCTGCTGGGAACGTCTGGCAGAGTCCCCTGTAAGAAGGAGCTTCAACTTCAACCATGTCCCGGGTGAGGCGGGGGACATTGAGTCCGAGCGGGCTGTGTTCCGCGCCTCCGTCGTTGAGGCGGCCAGCCCGTGCCTGTCGAGGCAAAATCCCCGAACTCGTTGGTGGACACCGGCAGTGAGGGATGCCGTCAGGCTGAAGGAGTCCTATCGGGCCTTTTTGGCCTGTGGGACTCTGGAGGCAGTTGACAGGTATCGGCAGGCTAAGTGCAAACACTGTGTCCTCGCATGCAGTTTTATAGCTTAAAACTCAGAACTGAAAACAAATGGCATGTTTTGTATATAGTGGTATATCGATATTCAAAAAAGTATCAATTCCGATACTTTGACTGGCTGATGACGAAGTATTGACTCCAAAGTATCAATACACCATCCCTAGTTTAAATTGGTTATAGATTTGCAATGTTTTATAACTTGGAAAAGTTAGTAAATGATACCTTTTGCTATGTAAGCTGCTCATAAAGACTTGAACTGGCATGTTAACTAACATAACTTTTTTATTTTTGTTGTTTTTAGCTATACTTAAAGTTAATTATGTAAGTCGTGTCATTTAAACATTCCTTGGATATAGCATGAGTTGCCAGACCGTAAACTGTCTGGCAGCCACTGTAGCCTGGTTGCTAATGGTAATGCCAATTTTTTTCTCTATGACTTTTTGTGTATGATTGAACTTAAGGACATAAGCATCTAATTACTTAAAAATTAGAAATACTGAAGCTCTTCTTTTAGTTTCTTTATATAAAATTAATCAAAAGTATTTGTCTTTAAAGTACACATTAGCTGTTTCTGTTCTGTTTTCCAAACACAACTAACTGATATCAATCTTTACCAATCTTTGAGCCATTATTCACATACTGCCTTAGCAAAGCACCAAATTTAGCTTATACCAGTTTCAAGAAGCCAGTTTGATTGAACTCCAACTGAATGAAGTGAATGTAAAATACTTTGCTTTCCAACCAGATCAAAATTTTCTCTGTGGATGGTTTGGAATCACAGGGTTTCTTGATTATTTCTGCATCTCAGTGTTTATCTACTGCATGTTTGCATATGTGTCACTTCTATCTCTGAACAACTGTGTTTTGATGTGGGGATGATAATTAAGAAATAATTAGAGGGGCTAGAGAAGTGTGAAAGTTGCATTTCTAAATGTTAATTTTACCCGGAATATGTTAATGTATGCACAGATGTTAATGTAGACTCCTTGCTGGGTTCCTCTGTTTGTGCACCTCAGTGCTTTCCCAGCTCACATGTGTTCTTACCCTCAGCTCTGCTAGCAGCCCGCTGGATCTGTCAACTTGGGGGGAAAATTTCCATTTTGCAGCTAACTCTGCAGCCTTTTGATGGGTACGTCTTGCCGACTTTTATCTCTCAGTGTGTCTGCAAACTAATTAATATTTTTACTCTGACTCTCTCTCTCCCCCCCTTCAGGCAAATATTTGTTTCCTCAGAAGTGAGCGTGGGCAAACCTTCCTTACAGCTCCATATGCTGCCAGCTGCCAATCAAGTGGCCTAGAACCCTGAAACTAATCGCACAGCCCCCTCCTCCTCTCCTCTCTGTCTCCTCTTCCTCTCCTTCAGCTGAAATGAAGGAGTTGGAATAATGTTTGTGTGTGTGTATATGTTTGTGTGTAAAAGGGAGGGCGTAAGAAGAAAATAAAGACATACAGTAGAGAAGAAATGAACAGATGAGACACAAGCCCAAAGCAATATCTCCTCTGTTTTGTCTGTCCACTCTCTCCTGAGGTCTTTGTCTCTGCTTTATTCTATGTGCTGTATATAATTTTGTGCTTATGTGTGAATTGTCCTTCATCTGTAGGTTTGTATGAATTTCCTTGAAAGCTCTAAAAGTAATCTGTGAAAGATTGTGTCCTAGTTAGCTCTCCAACACAGACTGGGCCAAAACAGCTTTTCATTTCGATTAGCAGCAGGTGAATGAAGATGGTAAAGTTGTGTATTCTATCTCACACAGTGTATTATCAGCTGAACCCACTGTCTTTCTAAGACAAGAATTGTCAGGGTGGCCCCCACTGTGATGAGTTGCTTGCTCAATAATACACAACTGTGTGAAATAATGTGAGACAAGGTGTGAGCAACCACAGCAAGACACTCGGACAAGTTCTCTACAATTGGAGACAACAACAGTTACACTTGTCTTGTTAATCCACATGACGAGGACCCAGACTACAGGTTTGCAGGTGATCTAGACTAAAAATGTAAAAAGACAATCATGGTCAAGTGTCACAGCAGATATTTTTTCTTCTTTTATTTATGTTGCATTTGGCCATAGACATGAATTACAGTTTAAAAAAAGTGACAAAGGTAAAAAAAAAACTACAAAACAACAACACATGGTTGACCAGTTAGGTATCACGATCATGTCATGTCATTAGATGTTCTGACAAACCTTTTGTAGCCTATCAAGGTTTTCAGCTTGGAAAAAAGGAACATAAATCATCTTACTTGAGTAATTGAATATATTTAATAGAAACAACAAGCATTAAGCTCATATTTACAGTATCGATCAAAAGTTTTGAGGCATCTTCCTAGAAGGAGAAAGTGTCCCTAAACTTGTTTTAGATTATTTGGCATTGCTTGAGATCTAGCCACAGATGTTTCAGTGTGATGACTTTGCTCTCCATCGCAAAACCAGTAGCCTGAACCATTTAAGGAGGTCTGTTGTGGATTCATTGGCATTGTAGTTTTGTTACAGAACTTATCCTGATTTAATCTTTTGTCTTTTCATCCAGACAGTTTGTAGTTTGCTTCCAGAATTTGCCAGTTCTTAATCAAAGCAGTTTTCTCCACACCTGGTGGTTACAAAACAAGTCCGTTGCGTGACCAGACCATCATCACCCCTAATGTAGGACTTTGGTTGGATCATATACAGTCGTCCTCAAATTTATTCATACCCTTACATTAAAGAAAAGGCTAAATCACAATAGTCACTCAAATAACTGGAGACCGAAAAAATTATAATAAATAAAAATTTGCTAAATTATAGTTTGTTAAAACAAGACAGTTTTTTTTATTTTATTGAGTTGAAAAAATTATAATATATTGATTCTATTGAACCACAATTTTAAAAAAAATTCACGATTTTCACAAAATTTTTATTTATTTTTACTTTTGTCAATTTCAGCTTATTTCTATGACATTTTTCTCCTTCTTTAATGGGATGGTATGAATAATTTAGAGGACAACTGTAACTGTAAATCATTTTTTCCCAAGCATAACTTTGTTCACTCTGGCTAAAAAATATTTAACTCAATTTAAGTCAACTCTGTTGGACATATTTGCAAAATGCTTAACGCCTTCCCACCAGGATTTATTTACAATTATATAAAAACAAAATAAATACTGGAAAAAATCTGGAAAAAAAACAAACCAAAATTTCAAAAACACAATTAAGCAAAATAAATAACAACAAATAAAGATAAATCTTTTTTTTAAATCATCTAAAAATAAATACATATACAAGAGTGAATGAAGGCAAATACATTCATAAAACAAATTAATTAAATAAACAAAAGCGAGACGATGTTTTTTGCAAATTTGCGACAACAGCCATTAAACCCTCATTTCACATACATGCCTGGGTGCAAGTCAACCAGAAGTTCACTACTTCCTGTGGGAATCCGTGAGATAATCACTGATAAATGATTGAAACTCTGCCATCCTTTTTTTCCCCTCTGCAATTTGACAAAAGTACGTTGAAGTGTTTAAATTTTTTGTGGTGGATTTCAGAGAGACTTCACCGTTAGCCATGACATTTACAATTAGGCAACCAAATGATCATCTTTACCCTCAATCTGATCCCTACGTTTTAAAGACATTCTTGTGAAACTTTATGGTAATTGCTATTTAAAGAAAATAGGAAACTGTAATGAATGAAGTGCATTTCCTTTACACTGAACACAAGGACATACAGTCCTTAAATAATAACCCACTGAACATGTGGAAATGTGGAAATTAGACAGCGAGGTTGTTGAGATGATCCTTTACAAACTTCTGATGATGAGATTCTTGGAGGAATTTTCCTACAAAAGTCATACTTCTGCAGCCAGAAGCTGTGGAGGGGGAAATGACTGGCATTAGACACCACCCTAGTTGTAAGGAAATACTTTAAGGCATGTGAATTAAAAAATGTAAAATACAAACTTTCCATATTTCTGGTTTCCAGAAAATATTCCATATATTCCTGGAAAACTGGACTGCGTGTCCATTTGAAAGTGATCAGGATCTAAAATAAAACAATAAAATGATGCAGTCATTGTTTTTACAGGAACGCTTATCTTTAACCACAGATCGCTTCTGCTTCTTCATTTGGAGAGAAATTTGTAAAAACCAAAACAACAAGCTCCATGGAGTTGAACAACTCCAAGAACAACATTTCCTCTCATTATAGCGAGTTCCTGCTAATCTATTTCAAAAGTAAACAAACACAAACAAACACACAGAGTACCTTGCACCAGTTGCGCCAAATATAAAGACACAATATGTTTCTCTTCACTCTTCTTTGCATTTAATATTTGAGGTCATTTCACTCATTAGCAGCATGCGTAGCTATCTAACATTTACGAACACGTGTTGGGCAAGAAGTCTCTCAGAAGACAGAACGTAAGACATGATGTCCTTCACTAAAAAGTCAACTATTGTGTTGGGCATTTCTGTGTATCAGAGCCTGTCATACACACACACACACACACACACACACACGCACACACGGTTGTCCCTGTCTCCCTCCTGCTATCACCATCATGTGCGTGTAAGTGATCCTGTCTTTGTGAGGTTAATTGAAGGCAGGAGCGCTGACTGTCTCAGACATAATATGCCTGCGTGAACAGTGTGTGTTAAGTTTGCATGTGTGTGTGTGTGTGTGGACAGAGAAATGATAGAAGAAAGAATGGATGATGCCAATGTGACCATGTTAATTCTAGTTTTTCTTACATAAAAAAAAAAAAAACATAGGAAGAAACACACAGCAATGCTTCTTTATCCCTCCACCTGCTCCTTCTCTACCTCAACTATAACCCCCAACAGAGATTAGCTGTGTGTGTATGTTGGGTAAGGGGGTGGGCGGGTGGGTCTGTTCCTGGGGATTTGGGCTTTACAAAAGAGACAAAAAAAAGCAAGAGTGATGCCATAAGGCTTGCTTTTTCTCTCATATCAGCTCTTATCAGGGCAGTCATTTTTGACAGGAGAAAAAGCCTTTATCTGGAAGAAACTGTGTCCGTCTGGTCCGTGCGTGTGCGCAGACACTGACCAGCGTGCACACACACACACACACACATAAAGAGTCACACTCAGGGCCTGGAAGACCAGGACACACACACACAGAGCAAGTAATCGGCTCACTAGTAGAGTTAGGGGGCCGGAGAATGGAAGGAAAGAGCTCTCACCAAGTGTATCCCCCTCTATTTGACTGGATTAGAGCCCGCCAGTATTCAGTCCAGGTGCTCTGGAGGATGGAGGGGTGAGGGGTCCCACGTAGGGTTAATTTTCCCTGCAGTGTGAGACCACATCCTGCTGTTTGCTGTCTGACGGATCACATACGTGGGAGCCTTAGCTCCAGCCTGCTGCAACACCTCAAAATATATCCACACATACACAACACACACACACCCATTACCCTAGACAAAAAGAAGCACACTCATGAGGCCCGCCATTGTTAATTTTCAAAACATTTATTGCTTTATTATCATGTCATGTCTTCAGTCACATGCATATGCATCATGTTAACTATTACTATATAATAACAGCATAATTGCTGCCACTTCAAGTGCAAGATGGTGTCTTCTTTAAATGAAGAGATAGTGTGTTTCTATTGTTGTGGATGACAGGGGAGGAGACATAAGTTAATTAACACTGATTAGGAAGAGCTGCAGTCACTGAACAAGCCAGGGTTCTAGCTCAATACTCCGCTCAGTAATTACTTCCTTTACCTTTTCCATCCTTCCCTTCACTTTCCTCTCCTCTCTGCCGACTGCTCCCACACATTTCTAGCTTGTGTCCATCCATGCATGAATGGGAGTTTTGCCTTTCTAAGAAGAGAGTTGGAGGGCCCTCTGCTGGCTGTTTAGGGACCTGTTTGATGAATCAAGTGAGTGTGAGCTGCAAATCTAGGCAGAGGATAATGATTGCAATGTAGTAGTTTGCTGCTATATTGATATATTGATGGATAAGAGTCCCAGGATAGAGTGTGTGCTCACTTGAGTGGCCATATATTTGACAACATAGCCATTCAAGATATCAACAGAATTATTTTTTAAGCTCCAAACAGATCACAGCTTCAGTACAAACACCATCCTCAGCAGACAAAGTGTAACAATGGAGCGGAAGCCAGAACCTTCATTCATATTGTCCATTTCATGTGTCTTGGCAGCGATCTGTAATTTTCTGGCTTTTTGGTCCCCACAAGGTGATAATCACACCTGTCAGTTCTTGGACCAAAATGAGGACATTACAGCAACTGCTTGCCAGGTATTTGTGAAGTTTGCTGCAAGTCATGGCTCTATTTACTTGAAAGACCACCCATGTGACTTAGAAAAAACAGGAGAGATTTTATGGCTTTTTTTCTGTAATCCTGCATGAAATTAACTATGCATACATACATATAATTAAGAAGAATAAAACAGTATTTTCTAAGCTTTGAAAATGATCAAACACACATGTGGCACATGCAACAGTCTTAGACAGTGAAACTGAGCTTTCTGAACACAATGGACAACCACTTACAGTCAGGTCCATTTATATTTGGACACTGAGACAAGTTTTGGTGTTTGATGTGTTTACCAAAACATATTAAAGATACAGTTAACTAACCAATATGGAGTGGAGACTTTCAGCTTTAATTTGGGGGTATTCACATCCAAATCTGAGCAAAGATTTAAGAAATACAACTTTTTGATATGCAGTTGCCAGTGTTTCAAGGGAACAAAAGTAATTGGACTGTAAACTCTAAAGCTATTTCATGGGCTTCATGGGTTATTCCTTCACCAATCAATTATCAATCAAGCAAACAGGTAAAAGGTCTGGAGATGGTTCCAGGTGCAGTATTTGTATTTGGAAGCTGTTACTGTGAACCTATACAGTCAAAGGAGCTCTGAATGAATGTGGAACAGATATCCAATAAATCTGATGAAGAAATTCATCAGAGAGACGGCAGAAATTCTGAGTGAAAGAGAGTGCACTGGTAAGCTTGGGAACTCAAATCAATCCATGGAAGAGAACAGAGGCGGATGTTTGCAGGATCCTTCCCATAGTGATGGAAAAACTCTTCACCACATCCACCCAAGAGAAGAACACTCCAGGAAGTGTCAGTAGCAGAGGGAGAAGACTTCATGAGGGCACAAACAGAGAGTTCACCACAAGTTGCAAACCATTAATCAGCCTCAAAATTAGAAAGTCCAGATCAGACTTTAGCAAAAAGCATCTAAAGAAGCCGGCTCAGTTCTGGAACAAATGACATTAAGATCAACGTGAACCAGGATGATGGCAAGAAGAAAGTATGGAGAAGGCTTGGAACAGCTTGTGATCCAAAGTACACCACACCTTCTGTAAAACATGGAGGCAGTTATGGTGAAAACAAGGCTTCTAATGCATCACTGCTGTTTATTGATGATGTGACAGAAGCAGCTGGATGAAATCTGAAGTTAGATGGATTTACTTTCTGCTCAGATTCAGCAAAGCTGATTGGACGTTGCATCACAGTACAGATGATCGATGACCGAAAAGATACTGCGAAAGAAACCCAGAATTTTTCAAGCAAATAAGTGGAATATTCTGCTATGGCTGAGTCAGTTATCAGATCTCAACCTGATTGATCATGAATTTCAGAGAGGGGGTGGGCAGAAAGACCCTTAAGCAAGCAACAACTAAAGACAGCTGCATACAGGTTGTGCAAAGGATCACAAAGGAGGAAAGCCAGGGTTTGGTGATGTTCATGGGTTCCAAACTTCAGTCATTACCTGCAAAGGATTCTCAACAAAGTAAATAAACATTTTATTTACAGTAATGCTGATTGTTCAATTATTTTTGAACCCCTGAAATGAAGAGACTTTGCATAAAAATGGTTGCATATGCCATTGTAGGATAGGATATTTATTTGAATTAAACCTGAAAGTCTGCACTTCAATTACATCTCAATTGTTTCATTTCAGTTCTAATATACGTGCATAGCCCAAGTCATGAAAATTGTGTCATTGTCCAAATTTTTCTGGGTCTAACTGTTGTTACTGCTGCTGGAAAACCAGTGAGTGGTTTTCTCTTTATCCTACTGCCATCTTGCCTCTACCAGAGCAGATGTGGTGTTTTCTTGTGGTAAATTTTTTTTTATCTGAATCATATTGAGCTCAGCTGTTAAGTTTTCCTGCTTCAACACCTCAGTAGTAGTTATGTCACAAAGTTAAGTCAGTTTTATCTGTATAGCGATAACCTTAAATGTGCCTCAGGCTTTTACAATCTAGAGCTGAGATATTTTTTGGTGCTGCAGGGGGGGACAGCTCTAAGACGTTTAAGTTCAATTCCAGTAGTTTTAATTCCCTGAAAACTTATCTGTGTTTCTTAAATTGTACATTTCAAACTTCCGATGGCCTTAATGGACTCTAGAATTTGGTCCTGCCCATGTCTCAGTGGCAAGTTCTAATTCGAGGATAATTCATAGATGTTTTAGCCAGAAGATAAAATGCAAGTGGAAGTATCACAAGTAGTGTGTTAGTTTATAGATAGATAGATTTACACCTTTCCATTTCCTTCTCTTCACTTGTCTGAAAAGGAGTTGGTCGAAGTATAAACTTATATGTCAACACACCACACAGTTTGTCCATTTCATTTCCCCTTTTCCCGCCATAGTAGTATATTCATGATAAAATATTTATCCACAAAAACAAAGAACAGAACCAAAACAAAAGAACACAATATATCTGACTTTAACCCTTTAATGCTGTATGTATCATATTTGATACAGTTTCTGAGACCTTTTGCATTATTTTGTGGTAAAAACTTAGCTGAAAACCTTGTTGTACTCAATCAGATACTTGGCTTCTGCCTCCTGGTGGATACAGTGATAATACAATAAACTACAGTCATTTTGACATATCACAAAAATAAATGTTGAATATACAAAAATTTGTTTTGTTAATTATTTTTTTTCCCATTTTGCTTCTTTTAAACTGGTAGATGTTTTTACTTTGCTTTAATTTATCTGTTCAACTGTTGTATAATTTTACCCCAGATATTGAAACGCATACTTTTTAAAGTCGTCCTACATTTTTTAATTGAGTTGAATTGAATTGATTTGATCTCTATATCCTGCATCATTAATCATTCTAATAGCACATCTTTTTCTGTATTCACTGCTTGTATGTTACTTTTTTTATATATTTCCCCACACCTTTACACAGAAACTCAAGTATGGTCAAATTGATGTACAATATGAAATATAAAGTACTTTCTGATTTAGTTTGTGCATAATTTTTCCCAGGATAGTGATGCTTTGTGCCCATTTCTCCCAAACATAAATAATGTGTAGTTTCCAACAGTTTTGTGTCACACCGAGGAATTTAATTTAATTCAATTTATTCTTCTTTAAATGATCAATGATTCATTTTACTTCTATGTTTCTATGATTTCCAAACAACATAAAATATTTTTTTCCCAAATCTTAAGGTAGTTTATTCACATCAAACCACTTTTTTAGTTTATTTAGTTCCTTTGTGATAACCTCCAAAAGATGTTGCAAATCTATTTGAACAAAAATGTTTGTGTCATGTGCAAAAAACACAAACTAACCTTACAAATATCCTGGTTAATGTCTTACCACGGTTAACGTCTTACCGCGTGGTAAGACATTAAGTTTCTATTATCTTAAACAATGTTAAAAATGCACGGCTTCTCGCTCAGTCAGCAGAGATCCCCGCTTATAGCCCATCGGCCAACTTGCAGTTGTATGGAGGGGGGGGGGGGGGGGGGGGGGGGGGGGGGGGGGGGGGGGGGGGGGGGGGGGGGGGGGGGGGGGGGGGGGG
>JBBBVU010000007.1:29610533-29622336 GCA_037177055.1 Atherinosoma microstoma
ATGTGGGTGTTTTTGTGTGTGTGTGTGTGTGTGTGTGTGTGTGTGTGTGTGTGTGTGTGTGTGTGTGTGTGTGTGTGAACATCCACGATCAGTGTGTGCTTCTACCACTGCTCGGTAAAACAGATGAAAGCCAGTCTGTGTTTCCACACTTTTTCCAACTCTTAGAAATTTGAGAATGATCTCATTTAGTTAAAAGTTACAATACAATCACAAGTCTCTATTTTCCTTTCCTGGATAACCCTGAGGAAAACAAAACATTCCCATAAGGTAATGTAGGTTTTTTTTAAGTATGCGTCTACATCTGTGTTCATTTTATATTTCCTTTTGCTGCCGTCGCTATTCTCAGTTTCATCTCTTTGTAATTGTGTAAGGTGAAACAGAAGAATTACAGCGCAGGACAGGAAGAGATAAAGCATTGCAAACTGAAATGTAATTGTTTGGAGGAGGCAGGTGGCCGGCCTGCTGTACACCAACCAAACCCACAAACAGCTGTTCAATTCTCCAAACCCCTCTTGAGCCCACCCCTCCCTACTCACATCAGTTCTCTTACAATTCCCCACATCCATCCCTCTCATGCTCCACCCCTCCCCAACCTCTCTGTCCCAGCTGACCCTTTTTGTCTCCAGCCCATAAAGCCAGTCCTGCCTCCCACATCATCTTGCACTTTGATCATCAGCCAAAATCAGGACAGGAGGAAACGACTGGTTTACCTACAGATTTCTCACTTCTGTAGATTTATTATTTGCAATATGAAGTAAAACAGCAATCAATTTTTCTGATAATCATATCATTTTAATTTTTGTTTGTTTTATATAGCAATGTAGGATAGAAAGTGATTGAAAACATAACGTTGATCTTTTATTTCCATTATTCAAATACACTTATTTTGGACATGAATTTCAGACTAAATTGGGCTTTTGATCATTTCTGGGTTTCTTCCACACATTATTTGATAAGACTGAGCTCAGGACTTAAGGGAGGCCGTTTTAAAGGGACAATGTTAACAATAGTTAAACAGCTGTTTTAATTCCAGGTCCAGCTTTTAATTTCTTTATTCTGGTTTTTATGTTATGCTGTGAATTTTGAGTTAGCCATCCTCCTTTGTTATCCACTACTACCACCATGTATAACAGCTGGTACAGTGTGTCTATGGTACAGCATTTCAAGTAAAAACACAATTTGAAATCAACCATCCTTCAAATCCTCTTCCATATTGGCTAATATGATATTTACTACATAATGAAATATGTAGACTTTATTGTGAGTGCTATCCATGAAACTGTGATGGAAAACAGCTTTTCAACACTTGCTGAGTGCACAGCTCACCTACAATAGCTGCGTCTCCATTAGTTTTTCACAAAATAAAAGCAATATCTCTAAAATCTTCCACAAAGTACAATTGCGATTTGCAGGTGTTTCCATTGAATGGTGTTTAGAGCTTAAGCCGTAATTCTCGTTCTGCAGGACTCCACTTTGAGGAGGATGGAGATACAAAACATTCTGCATTTTAGAGCAGCTGTTTCGGTTGTCACGACTGCTGTTGCTGATCTTCTCATCAGAAGACAAAAGCAGCGGGTGATAGTTGAGAGGCAAAGTCCGTACGTATGGGAGCGGACACGGATAAGAGATTTCTGGGAGAGGATCATCACCGAGGAATTCACAGATGAATTACGGATTCAGAATGATCCTGGATTCGTTTATTGAGCTGTGTGATGCCATTGAACCTCTTCTGGCACCAGAAAGTTCATGCCCCTCGGGAGACAGTTCCTACCCGGAAGCGAGCGGCTATTGCCCTTTACAAACTGGCAACATGCTCCGAGTACACATCCAGTGATATGTAAATGTCACTATTGTGATATACTTCTATATCGATACGTCTGAAAAACCACCTCATCAGAGCGTAAAAACTTTTTTGCAATATTTGAGAGATTTTTTTCTAAATTTACGTGTTTCCATTACCAGATTTTTATTGCGATATTTAGGTTTTGCGCAATTCTAGGGGTAATGGAAACACAGCTAGTATCATCATACTATTTATTTACTCAGGAGATGAAGGTTTGTCTTGATGGGACTATAAACTCAGACTCAACAAATTCCATCAAACTTTGAAAACCTTCAACTTCACCAAACTGATGGGAATCAAGTCTTTAGCGATCATCTTTGAGCTGAGATCAACCACTGACTTTCACGTATAACATCAAACTTTGCTTTTTAATGACTGGGCGTAGTCCCGGTAGACTAAGGCCCAATCCCAATTCACCACTTGGCCCTACCCCTCCGCTTTGCGCGTTCGTGTGTAGGGGTAGGGTGTCCCAATTCCCTTTAGTACCGAGGGGTAGGGGCAAGTGGTAGGGCTATATACCCGTTCAAACGAAGATTTTTCAGGAGCTCACTTCAAACGAAGGGAAATGAAAAATCTCCCAGAATGGCTGCAACCGAGTCCAAAAAAATGCACAAATGCAAGTATTTTCTCCATGAATAACGTTTTAAAAAGCATGACAACCGTTGTGTTGTTTAGTTTAATGCTGTTTCGTTGTGTAATGCTTATTTTCTTAATAAAACGCACATGCAAAAAATCGCTTACTAGTGTAGTGCTGGTACTACGTTGTTGAGGCTTCAGTAACGTTAACGTTAGCCGGCTGAACACTAGCGGTGCTCTGTAGCAGGCAGCCCTCGTCATCTACAGAAATAACGTGATCTATGAAAGCGTCAGCAACATCGCTGCTGCTCTTCAGTACATTGAGGGCTTCATGGGGTACATGTGCAGTAGTAATATGCACAAATCAGATGTAACGTTAACGTTAGCCTGGTAACATCAAAAAAAGATGCCAATAGCCCACGCAGGAGAGATCATCACAGCCGTAGACGGCAGGATTACTTGAGATTTCCAGCAACAGCTCTAACTTTACATGGCAGTGGTTGCATCAGACCTCATTTTTTGGTTATTTTCTTGAAAGGGTTCCACACAGAACTTTTTGTTTTTGTTCTCATTGGCTCTGCATATTTCTGATTTATACTCCATTAGCATCACTTTGTACCAGAGTCGAGCAACATCCAAGTTTTCATCTGTTGTTTTTCTCCTGGTGGTTGGCAAACAGCATGGTAAATTGATGCCAACTTATAGTATTTAAAAAAAGACAGATTTCTTCAAACTAAATGGCTATTTGAAAATTAAAAAATCATTACCCATCCCTCCGTTATACTCCTTATCTTTACTCTTCCAAACACAGCTCTGCTGTACGTGGCCAAACAAATCTCTCTTAAATGACCGCAACACAAAACACTTTTTCTTTGTTCATATATTCATTTCTAACCTTCAGTCCAGCTTAAGGATGTGGATTTTAGAGCAGGAGCTTCTGTTTTAACCAGCAGCCTTCCAATCAATGACCATGTACTTGACTGTAGACAGTGAAAAAGGGGCTACGGTACCATGCAGTTTAGGAAAGAGCTACTTGTAGACCTTGTCAAAGTGAATACACTTCCCCGTAACTTGTGTTCTTATGTTCTGACTTGGTATTCTTAGTTGTTTAGAAAAAGTTCTAAATGATATTTCTGACCAGCGTAAATCTCTGATCCTCTTCTTAGAGTTTCACTGAGCTTTTTGGACCTCGATTGAGCTGTCGCTTGTTAAAACAACCAACGCTGTCAAACACACCCTTTTTAATGTTGGCAGAGATACAAGCTGCAGTCAATCATGATCCCTCGTAGGAATTAGAGGCTTCGTCAAGTTGTCAGCTGTCAAAGCGAGTGTATTTGGACTTTTGTGTGCGTGTGTGTGCGTGTGTGTGGGTGTGTGTGTAATTGTTGCTGATGTTGGAAAGGCTATAATGAAATAAAACTTGTGGCCCAAATCATTTTATTTCTATAAAAGATAGATGTGCAATCATTTTGTTCCTGAAAAAAAATGTTTAAAAAAAAAATTGACAGCCCAATATTGCCATGCAATTAATGTCCACGATGAGTGTACAGTCATGCAAGAAAGGAAATGACACATTCTGTCAGTTCTACGGTTTTACATTAAACCTTACCAGGTTTCAAAATTTGATAAATACAACATTAGATTAACAATAACAATTGACATATTACACTGTATCATTTATTTGCAGAAGCGGTATGTGAGAAAACTAAGTTCACCCTTACCACTTCCATAGGAATTATAAAGGTCAGCTGTTGCTAATAAGATGATTGATTCTTCATCAGCAAGCGTGATCACCTCTATAATGGCAGAAGTTGTGGCAGTTTGCTGCTCTGGAGCATTCAGGGGTGTGTTAACACAATTCCAAGAAGGACAGATGTAAGCAATCATCTTAGAGAAGCAATTCGTTGCTGCCCATCAAACCGGGAGCAGTTATAAACCCAAAGAATTTGAAGCTCATCATTATAGAGCGGGGATGGGCAAATCCACTCCTTGAGGGCCACAGTCCTGCATTTTAGATGTTTCCCTGCTCCATGTTGACCCATTAATCTGATTCAGGTTTACTGGAGCAGGAAACATCCAAAACCTGCAGGACAGCAGCTTTTGAGGGCCGACTTTGTTCATCGCTGTTCTAGGGAATCCAGTTCAGGGATCTTGGAAAACACCCAAGAACTACATCTAAAACCCTACAAGGCTCAGTTAACATGTTAAATATTAAAGGTTTCTGACAGTACATTTAGAGAAAGACTGAGAAAACCTGTGTGAAATGGTTACAGGAGAAATAAAAACGTTTTCAAAACAAACATGGCAGCACAGATTAGTTTAGCAAAGCCACAGCTGACTTCAGACTTCAACCTGATTGAAAAGTTGTGATGGGACCTTTAGAGAGGTGAGCAAGAATTAAACAAACCTGAATTAACTGAGCCAACGCTGTAAAGAAAAGTGGGCCAAAATTCCTTTACAATGATATGAGAGACCGATAGAAAGAAGCTTGTTTCTTTTAAAAGCTATTGAATTATGGGTTCAACTTAATTTAACACACACTGCTTCTGCGTTTTGTTTTGTCTTACTTTCCTTGACTACGTAATATCTCATAATAATGTGTTGTATGTATGTTCTATATCTAATTCTAAGATTCTAATAATTCTAATGTTCCTTAGAAACCTTTGATTTACATTGGATTAGCTTTCTTTTAACTTAATATATGTAAACAACTTCCAACTGGAACTCTATGTCCCACCAATGTGCTGCTGAGTCCCAGTGCAGGACATAAAAAGGTCATTTTTTAACTCTGCTACTGACCATGTGACCAGCTCATTTGCTGGCACCCAGCGCACGACCCACGAACACGAAGACCAACCCAGAGACGAGCTCCAGAGGCACACCGGCTGCAGCTACCATGAATGACAGCCCGTAAAGCACTGAAACCTGCTGGTTTGGACACAGTTCTCCCCTCTCCTGCAGAATGTAGCTCTTCACATCCACTGCTTCCATCCAGAGTACATAGAGCAGAAGCATGAGCAGGAACAAGCAGGCTGTGGAGAACACAGAATTAGAGACAGAGATAGAGGTTATCAGTGCTGTGAGTGACTGTAGAGGAATGCAGCTCCTCTTCATCACTGCTGTTGCCACAGTAGCAGTGTTTACACCTGCTGTTGTTATAGTGACAGCTCTGCAGACTGTCATCCGCTGCTCTTTGTGCTGTGTTTACCATGTGACTGGTATGAGCAGCTGGCAGCCGCTGAGACTGCACCACGTTTATCTCAAAGCATTCACCTTTTTCCCCCCCTGCTGGCAGGATATATTTCACACCCCAGACACAAACTCCACACTATGAACTCTACATGCACAAATGGTCTTCTATGTTTTACCAGCAGCAAGGAGGAAAGCCCCGCCCAGCTTGTATAGTTTGTGGCTGAAGAAGGGAACACCGCAGACCAAGAGGAAGCCTCCGGCGAGAGCTGAGACTAGCCCGAAGATTATCAGGACGGTCCAGAAACCCCGAAACACTGCAAGAAACACAAGCAGAGTTATCTGTGCAACCTACAAAGAAAGCGTTTGCACAAGCTTCAACTAATATTGAGAACACGAGGTCATTCATTTGGTTCTTTTTCTCAGAATTTGATGGTTAAAGCAACCAGTGTGGAGAGTTATCCAAGTATTAAATCAATAGTTTGAGAATATTTTTCTGCTTTCTTGTCAAAAGTAAGAAAAGATGAGTGATATCACTCTCATGTGTAAACAAAAGAGAAACTTTTTCTGTAGGACACGATCACACTGTCAACAGACTGATGGATGAATGGAAGGAGAGATCTGTTAACAGGGTTGCAAGTGCATAATATACCCCTGATTACAAAGTGAGACACATATTTGAGAGTTAACTGGTGCATAATTCTGGTTTACAGAGATGCAGGAAAAATGAGATATGGTTCGACAAGTCATCATTCATTGTGTGTGAGTGAATGTGTGATGCACACTAAAGGAACTATAGAGGACCAAATGTTTGACCCCACAGTGATGGGATTTAGTGATTTGTTATGCTATGGAGGGCATTTTTTTTATAATGCTTGTGGTG
The DNA here is from genome assembly GCA_037177055.1 of Atherinosoma microstoma. Taxonomy (NCBI): domain Eukaryota; kingdom Metazoa; phylum Chordata; class Actinopteri; order Atheriniformes; family Atherinidae; genus Atherinosoma; species Atherinosoma microstoma. Next base: position 29,617,025 of record JBBBVU010000007.1, read on the forward strand.
TACTTTTCTAGATTTTGGAGCCAACACTGTAAAAAAAAGTAATTAATATTACAGTTTTTTGCTGTATTATTAACAGTTTTTTCCTGTGTTTTTGAAATACAGATAAATATCAATAAGATTACAGAAATAGACTGTAAATTATATGCCTAATGTAAAAACACATGAAAAGCCTGCATCTGTGAAAATACATAAAATTTCCACTTTTAAAATGAAATATAATTTCATTTCACATAGACTGTTGTTAAACATTTTCAAATTGATTATTATTTCACCAAAATGTAATTAAGGTCTAATACTGTTAACAATCTCTTTTTTAACATGTGATAATTTATTCTTATTGTCATGTAGTATACACATATATGTGTAGTGTAAGAGGTGGACTTGGGGATGGAGAACCCTGGTTCAAGTCCTGGACTGGCAATGAATAGATATGCTAACATCTTTCATTAAGCATTAGCCGAAATAAAACAAAGCATCTCATGGAAAACTAAAGGTATAACTTTATTTTTATAACAGAATTTTACTGTAATTTACTTTTTTCTATTTTTTGCAGTATTTTATGGTGCTGCAGCAACCATTTTTTAAAGTTTTTTTTTAAAATATGTGTTACACTATATGCTCTAACTTAAAGAAGACATAAAGAGATATTGATCCTCTCATTAAACTCATAGTATTTCTTTTTTAAACAATAAGAAATTTAAACTGCTCCTAAAAACGTTGAAATAAAGTAGGTTTTATAGAAATAGGCCAAAAATGTAAGATTTAATTAATTGCTCAGTGAATAGATTCAATATTTGATGTTTTTCTTGTAGATTTTTGCGGTTGGCAGCATGGAACTTTAACAGGATTTACATATTCAGATTTACATATTACAGTTCCCCCCCAAAAAAATAATCAACTACTGAATAATCGAGTATGCAAGATTATCACGTGAAACCAGTAACTCTGGCAATAATCCTGGTATTCACATGTTTTTAATTGTAAATAATCTCCCAACACCCCTGAATAATATGAAAGGAGAAATTCAAAATTTTACTTATGTGTATTTGCATACATGTGTGCACACATCTTGTCTTTATGGCTATGAATTACCTGCAGTAGCATCATAAATTGGATGGGGAACTTGTCCAAGTGCAACTGGCAGTGGGAAGAGGTAACCATGGATACATACTTTGGATTCTGGCTGGTTTGCTATAGTTGAAAAGGGAAAGGTTAAAAAAAAATTCATCTCAAAGTGAAACACACAAATGTAATAACATTACGTAGCTGTGTTGCACTTTATTATGTAAAGAAAAAAAAATAAATGTCATCATACAAGTTGGATTTTATCTTTCCTGTACCCGTTGCCATGTAAAACAAGCAAAACAAAAACCCCTGAGCAGCCTCAGTAGAAGAAAGCATCCTCTACTGTACGTACTGAAGAGAGTAGCCAGGAAGGCGTGTGTTGTGGGCTCCACCTGAAACGCACAGCGCCAGAAAAAGCCTTCATGGTGCAGAATGAGAGACGGAGGAGAAACCGTCATTACTTCTTCTGAATGGATCTAAAAGAGAACAGAAGAGACAGACTGGCATCACAGAAACAGATGCTGAAACACATAAAGACGAATGTTTTCTCTTTTTGTTTGTCAGCTTTGTCAACACATGTCTGTAAAAGCGGCTCCGTGTGATTCTGTGTTTCTGTATTTGAATGGTGCCACGACATCAAGCATGGTTCTGATTATGGCCTGCTGCTCTGTGAGGTTTTCTAGAGGGAACTTATGAACACGCATGAGCGATACTCTCCAGTTACTTGTCAAAAATATGATTGATGGTGCTGAATAACACAACAACTTTAATCATCCTCTTATATTGAAAATGAAAGACTTTTTCGTCCTGTGATGTTGCAGAGGAGTTCACTGGGGGATTAGCTTTTTTTTTTCCTTTTTTCTTTTTTAAATATATCCCTTACCCTTTGTGAATTTTCACACAAATGTTACATGGCAGAAAAAAATGGAAGATTAAAGGGACATACTTTTTAGATGGAAATCTGTGGACTTATCGTGGGGGATCTGGACTCAGTCTGTAAAGACCGTTGTAAGAGCTTTGTTGAGTTAAACCTCAAGGACATCTTTGTTTAAAGAGCAACAATTACATCTTTAAAGTTTATTTCAATGTTGACATAGTGCAGTGGTTCCCAACCTGGGGTCACTAACCCTCCAAAGGGGTCCCCCCAAAGATTGCAATATGAACAGAACCTGTGTGTTTATTAAAAATAAGGCCATGTCCACACAGACATAAGTGTAGTTGTAGACAAATCAGTTTTTTTTTTTTTTTTTATCATTTGGATGTTTCGTTCATCTGGTTGGAACCACCCAAAGTAAAGAAATCGGTTGTACAACAACATATTAAAACATATCCTTAATCAATAGTAATAATAAAAAAGATACTCAGTAGGCCACACCAATCAATTTTAATCCCTCCTGTGGTTTAGTGAGGTCAGTGAGCTGGTGGAGCTATGGTAGTGGAGTCGATCATGTCTGATTTTTTCTGCACCATTTTATTAATCATACACGTTTGAGAAATGCCACAGTGCGGATGATTTGTTCCTATTTTTTTTAAAAGAAGCCTATAGATAGTTACCTTAACATCCATTTTATTGAAGGACAGGACAGGTGTCTGTCATTTATAGTGAGAAACTAGCTAGCTAATGAAAGCATAAAGCCAAACAGGGTTTCAGCACGGGGCAGAGAAAGGGTCTGCAGCTTTTTGGCAGTTGCATGAAGGGGTTTTCAAGAAAAATTAGTCGGGAACCACTGCAATAGTGAGCCAGAAACATGACATGGAAACCTTTTTTAACCCTTTAACAGCCTGTCATACACTTTGGTAGAGACTATAATGAATTTATTAAAAATGTGTGGAAGTAAACCTGCCTGAACCATACCACGGGGTTTGGGTTGCCAAAGGTACGGGTCTGTTGTTTCCTTACTACTCCAAATGTTGACTATTTCACTGTTATTACTATAATATTAACTGTACTCTCAGATATTTGTTAAGAAACATGGATTTGTCTTACTACTGTCCAAAGGAAAAGAAAGAAAATTCATAGAAACATTTTTGTCTGGCTTTTTTTCTCAGTGCAAACTTTAAAGGGTTAAGCTGTAAAGATGCTTGGTTGGTCCACCACCGTGGTTCGGACTAAAATATCACAACAGCTGCATGGAGCACTATGAAATGTTATTGACTCTCAAGTCTCAAGTGTTAAATTATAGTCATATCATGTACATCCTTCTTAAATCCAACCAGCAAACATGCATAGCATAGGATGCTCATTGTAAACATCCCCCCCACGTCTGGGTTAGCGTGCTAATATTAACATTTAGCTCAAAGCACTTACCTGCAGTTTCACACCTGCTACAACTTTGGCCAATGTTTTATTGACAAAAAGACTTTAGACATGCTGTTTGAGTGAAATGGGTGTTTATCAAGCAGGAATGTGTTAGTGACAGGATGTTTTTTTTTGGCTGAAGGATCATGTTTTTTGAGCCCTTAAATCCAGATGCCTCCACCCCTCCGGCTACTCCACTTCTTCTTACTCCTAGTGCAACACTTAATTACTTCAGTACATCTTTAAATATACTATGGTGGCGTAGTTTGCACGCCACCGTACACAACATCTGATCAGGTTTCACACTTGTCTGTCTGCAGTGACCACATGAGCTGCTGTGACTCATTTGTTTTGATGGAGAGCAGCAAATATTTTTAGCAATCGGTGGGATAAAAATTTGCTCTTTCAATTGCGTTTATATTGATGAACACAGGCAATTTGTGTATGCACATTTATGCCCTACCTCTGTCCCATTGGCATCTCTGTCCCGTGTATATGGTCCACAGTTGTCACTGGCTACCAGCCAGTAGTCTGTACCAAAGGCCAAAAGGAAACATAGGGTCCCCACTATCCCAAAAATCCCCCCAGCCAAGGCTGCAGCTCCCACTCTCATTGCTCCAGCCTTAAACCTTCTTTTTTATCCTTGTTCTCAAGCTTTAAGTCTCCAGTTCCTCACTGGTGTCCACTGTGAAGCCCTCTGCCAAACCCCAGTCCTAAAGAAAACCAGTCAGGCTGTCCCAGCCACTCCCTGGCATGCTGAGAGCTGCAGGGAAAAGAAGCTGAAGTAAGTGAGGAGGTCAGACGGGGGGACAGGAGTTATTTTGGGAGGCCATAAGCCTGTCCTCGTCAAATTACCAGTGGGTGTGTTGCGCATTTGAGAAAGAAACAAGGAGACGTAGGACAGTGTGTGAGCACGCTTATAATGTGGACAGCGGGTATTAGTATTTATTACCTCTGGGTATGTCTTAACTAGGTGCTACTCTTGGAGCGCTACTTTGAAAATGAGTTAGACTGAAGATGCAAATGACCCTTTAACCTTCAGCAGAGCTGCTCAAGAGGTGAATCTCGGGAAAGAGGAAAGCTTTATTGTAGCCAGCAAACATTCAGGATAATACAACCAATTCATTTGTTTTAACAATTTTAATTAAAAGATCAAGATTTACTGAAACTTTTCATCAACCCTTTGTTGCACCTCACCACTATGGCTAAAACAACAGCAGGTACAGACTATTCCATGTTTTTCTTCTCTGTATCACTCTCTTTATTGTTGCTTCTCATTCTCCAAAATGAAGCTGAGTTGTTTCTTTGGGGCTCGTTCCATCGGGACCTGGTGCTGTGGAGGAACCTGATCCTGTAAAGCAGGTGTTGGATCCAGCGGCCGAGTCTGAGTTGAAGCTGCTGGGACAGAAGAGTCTGGAAGGACCCGTCTCGGGCTTATGGAGCACACTGCCAGGAGGGAGGATAAAGGGATAAAATGAAATGGAACAAGTCTGTACTCTTATACTCGTCTGCCTGTGTTTGTTTAAGAGAAAAATCATGAAATATGCTGAATAAAAGAATTATTTTGTTATAAATAGCCTTCCCATTGAAGTCCAGCTTATTTATCTACAGCTAGATTTTATATACAAAAGCAAAGAAACGATAAACATGAAACCTTCGGAGCTTGATTTTTTTGTTCTGTGTTCTGCATATGATTTCAGTGTAGACTCACTGGCCACTTTATTAAATCCACCTTGCTAGTATCGGGTTGTACCATCTATTCCTTTCAGATCTGCCTAATTTTTGGTGTCATACGTAGATTCGATAATGTGTTGGTTACATTCCTCAGAGATTTTGCTCCATATTGACATGATAGCATCACACAGTTGCTGCACATCCCAAAGGTGGAATCATGGATGTAGATGTGGTGACTGTGGAGGCCGTTGGAGTCCAGTGAACTCATTGATCT
>JBBBVU010000007.1:29636336-29656423 GCA_037177055.1 Atherinosoma microstoma
CACCAGAACTGGACAATAGAAGATGGAGAAACGTTGCCTGGTCTGATGAGTCTCCATTTCAGCTCCACATTCAGATGGTAGGATCAGAATCGGGTGGAAACATCATTAAAGCATGGATCCATCCTGCCTTGGATCAACGGTTCAGGCTGCTGGTGGTGGAATGGTGGGGGGGATATTTTATTGGCACACTTTGGGTCCCTTAGCACCAACATGGCCTGGTTTAACCAGCACATCCTACCTGAGTATTGTAGCTGACCATGTCCATCCCTTTCTGAGCACAGTGGAGCATCTTCTGATGGCTACTTCCACCTCGTTGAATCAATGCAACAAAGTCAGTTCTGAAGGTAAAAGGTGGTCCAACCTGGTACTGGTGAGTGTAGAAAGCAATCTGGTTTGACCGTGTGTTGAATTTAGTTCAGTAGGTTGTGTTGTTGGCTTCATTTTCATGAAGTCCATCATGACACAGTGTAATATGTCATGTGTGTTTTATTTGTGGCTGCATTTACCACATCTGAAGATCTGGTAAGGACCAGTCCTGAAATGTAAAACCTTAGAATAGAAAAACATGTAAGAAAATACTTTCTTTTCACTGTAATAATTTACTGTAACGTTTCGTTAATAACACTATCACGTATGTGCCCATCTTAAAACAAACTTCATTAATGTAAGAAAAAGAAATCTCAGATTGGATTACAACGTGTTTAATATAATAAGCACCTCACATAGTCACCTCTAATTTCAGTAAAATACATTTGAGCAAATGTCAGATAAATTAGTCAGCACCGGAATCGACCAGCAGATGGCGTATGGAAGCGGCTGTGTTTTGAGGCATCATTTCATTTAGTAAACAAGGCACTGCATAAAAATAGCTCTGAAACAATGAAATGCACTTGTTTTCACATCACAGCTCCGTCTGTGTCAGTATGAGCATGCTTGAGTGTAAATTACAGATGCATAAAAACAAGTGATCAAGTTTTACATTTAATATTTTGGCATGATGTTTCCTTGCAGAGGAGGATTTTCTGACTCTGAGATCCTCAAAATTGGGGAGCTGAAGTTGGATGAGCAGGCGCCTAAGTTGTGGGTGTTCAGATAACTAATTTTGTTGCTGCGGTCCCCTCCATCTTCCAGACTGGCTTCAATAGAGTGGCAGTCAGGCTGTGGCGGCAGCACCAGGCCCTGCAGGAGGCTGTTCTCCAGCTGGGAGTTGCATCGAGCTAAGTTATCAGTCAGGTGCTGCATGTAGACCTCCTCCAGCTGTTTTTCCAGGAGCCCATTCAGCACTGAGTTTGACATGGGCTCCAAACCTGATCCGGGGAGATCTAGGCTAATGTCCACACTAGCCCCCATGACCAGATAACCCTGGTCTGGTACGGGTGTAACTGCATCACCAGGTGGTTCATTCTGGGGTTCTGGCTGAGGACACACCTCAGAGTCAGGAGGCTGAAGGTGGAAGCCATTCGGGCTGATGGCGACTCTCAGGGGGTTGATGCGACCTGAATCGGCCACCTGTAGGTCTGGATACTGTTCCAGGAGGCTGCAGTCTTCGATACAAACAGGATGCAAGGTGGTTATAGGGGAACATCCAGGGATTAAGAGGCCTGGAATCTGAGGAACCACTCTCAGCCCCTGGGCTCGGCTGGGGTCTTGCAGTTCCTGGTGTGGACCTAATTACAGAGAATGCACTGGTTACTCATATGTAGGTACTTACATTTAGTTTCCTTTGAGGTTTGTCCAATTTTTTTGCATTTTTTCTGTTACCAATGTAGTTGATTCAGCCCTGTGTTAGAAATGTTCTCAATAATTCTTTTGAATCATTCAGTTTAATCAAACTAAAAGCTTTCTAGCCCTGCATAAAATGCAAGAAACTCCATTTCAACCCTGCAAATATATCACATTTACTGTCAGACAGGCAAAACATAACGTTCAAAGCTCCGACAGACAGAAATATTATCAAGAACAAATAATAAGTGGATCATAACAGCTCACAACTAGCACATATTTGTGTAATAACATGACATTATTAGTATTAGTAAGATTAACTATAAGAACTTTAAGAACTTTAAGATAAAGTTACAATATGAGGCCAGTACAGAAAACTTCATTCACCCTACATGAGATGGTAGTTTGAACATTTCAGTTCAGATTAATGAAGTTATTTACCTGCTTCAGCCGAATGCTGAGCCTGTGGGTCTGCAGACCTGGAGTCAGAGGGATTACAGCAGAGGGGGTCGGCACATCGAGCGCTTGTCTGCAACCTCTTTCGCTTGCAAGTGGTGGCAAACTTTCTTTCCTCCCTGTAACACAGCAATCTGAGAAAACCTTCCGCCAACATGTCACCCGTCTTCAGCCTCTTTTTTTTACTCCCTTTTGGCTTCTCGTAAGTCTTAGTAAGTACTGACGCCTCTATGAGACTGCAAATGGGTTGATTTAGTTCTCTGTTTCACTTCTGCATCTGAAAACTGGCCCCTCCACCTTCCACCCACCACTTCCTTCATTAAACTGTGACTGAATATTACAGTCGCAAAAGAAGAGAACAGTGTATTTGTACAGAAGCTGGGGAAAGTAAAGATGGGGAACTGAGGATAGTTTACAATAGTTTATGTACAAGTTAGGTTGTTTATTTGCTTCTTTGAGCTCAGACCTGATCCAGAAGGGAAAAAGATCAATCTGAGGGGCCTGTGGCGTGATCAGTGATTCCAAAAGCAATAAAGTTCTGTTCATGTTTAAAGCATTTGGCTCTTTAAGGGGAAATCTTTCTCCTGTGAGGAACTTGCTGTTTTTTTTAAATATCTAATAAGTAAAACTAGTCACATCCCAAAACAGAAAACCTCAATAGGACCAGTTCTGTTTTACTCATTCTTTATTATCATTACAGAGACTACATGGTGGTGTGGTGGTTAGCGCTTCCCGACAAGAAAGTTCCCAGTTTGAACCTCGGCTGTGGACTTTCTGTGTGGAGTTTGCATGTTTTCCATGTGCATGTGTGGGTCCTCTCCAGGTACTCCGGCTTCCTTCCACATTACTCAAAAACATGCATGTCAGATTCATAGGTGGTTGTTAAATGTGATTGGTTGTTTGTTTCTCTGTGTTGGCCCTGTGATGGACAGATGACCTGTTCAGAGTGTACCCTGCCTCTTACTTTGTAGCAGCTGGATGGACCCCAGCCCCGCCACGACCCTGCATCGGATTAAACGGGTACAGACAATAGATGGATGAATTATTGTTTATTGATTTAAGCTCTTCTTCACAAGAGCCCCCTTGCGTAGGAGATATGTGCAGTAGAAGATCTTTGTACGCCCTATAAAGCACCAATATTAACATGCAGCATGCTAAATGTGGACAAACTCAGCTGAAAGACAAGGGAAAAAAACACAATTCAAACCCCAAGCAATAATGTGGGCATGTAACAAAAACATGACAAAAGCTTTGTCCACTTTATATCTTCTGCTAATTTATCCATTTCCTCAAATAAACCACACAAACAATGTGTCACATGGAAGCGGAGACTCTGCTAATCACAAAGGGTACGATTGGGAACTCGGTTCAGTTGGGGTTACAACATTCTTACGGGCGAGTTTGCGTTCAAGTTGCACGACTCAAATGAATCAGACCTTTTATGTAACGTATTCTAACGTATTCCGCTTCCCGCCAGAGCTGGGGCTGCATCAAGAGTTCCAAAAGGAGGCGAGGAGACACACAATGAAGAAGAAAACTGGTTCATCTGTTGGTTAATGCAGGACAACGTCTGTTTCCACCACGTATGCAAAACATGGAGCTGCATCAGAACCTAGTGGTCTCAGGTTGATCATAGTTCTATCAGAACTTTCACGTCCAACCGCGAGCCGCCTATCATCCCACACACACGTATGTTTTGGTTCTGTTTACCCCACAATCCACATTGCTTTGTAATCAGCTTCCTTGTATTTGGTTAGCTGGTGTGAATGGGCCCAAAGATGCCGGTCTCATCACTGTGGGAGAAAAACTGTGAGCTAGCAGCCAAAGAGTAGCAAAGAATAGTCACCAAGTCATAAATCATGCCTTACTTTTGCTGTTTTGTGGTCAAACGTTTTATTACACTCCAAAGAAAACTCTCCTAATGTGTTCTCCTATGACTCTGCTTTTTTTAAAAATATTCATTATGATCCTGGTTATTTGAGATGTTATTTGTATAATGTGTGTTCCACACAAGTGTTTTTTACTTTGTTATATTTTTAACAATGTGTGGGCTCTAGTGCCATTTATTGTTCAGCAGGTAGAAAGTAGGTCATGGAGACGAACCTGGTCCGGCTGTATTTGTGGGACTGCTATGCCAGGTGAACTAAACCCTGCATCTACAGGTGGAATCAGCAACAACAAAACCAGTTATTCTTCTATTTTTCCTCGTCTTTCCGTCTGGTCTTTTTGCTCCTGAAGTGCAACATTTCTTTGAGGGTTTAGTAACCGTGCTGCTCTGGTCTGTTGCCGACACTATTGGTGAAAACTTTGACAGAAACAGCGGTTAAACTTTCCTTCTTCTGCCTCCAAACCGAGGTCGGGAGGCGGAGGCGAGGTGATTACTCCTTGGCTGAAGCCTCAGGGTCCGCTCCCTTCACTGTACCCAGCAGTAGTAAAACACACACAGGACTCTGCTCTAACCAGTTACATTTACTCTGATGCAGTAACACGTATCTTGATTCTGACATTTCTGCTCACACGTCTCAGTTTTCTTTTGAGACCAAAATCATTTATTCAGCACTTGTAGTTATGAAAATACACTTTAATTATTTTGGGTAGGTCTTTTCAGACAGAAGGCAGAACAAATAAAGAAGAGGCTGATAATCAGATTTGGACTAATTGAGTCTCCTTCTGAGTTTTACAATTATATTACTCATAAGATTAAAAAATCTTCATTGAGGCAGATGTGATATTATCTGCCATGATAGGAATGAAAAAAAAAGGGAGAGTTTGGAAAGCAGTCGAAACCAAAACTAATGAAAATGATCAGTTAACGAGGATTAAATAAGCCCGTAACAGTCAGTACATGACTGTCAAAGCTGTCTGTATAATAATCTGGTTCTTTGATGGCACTTGAGCTTCTAATGTTTTTTTTAAAGTAAATATTCATCTGAGCAGCATACAGCGGCGTGAAATTCTCCATTCCACTAAGAAGCACCCTCTTTCCATGAAGCCACCACCACCATGCTTCAACCTTATGAGTCCTGGTGTTTTCAGACTTTTTCCACATTAGAAGTATTGGAACCACACTATATCTGCTCACACAAAAAGATTTCAATACCTTTTTTTTCTCACCAGTTTTATTGTTCACATATCCAGAGTTGAACTTTTGGTTTGGATGTTTGCTCTGACACTGTAACTTGGACAGGATCTGATGGGCGGCAGTGTTCCAGTCCCTCAGTTTGCCACTGATGGAAATCTGTAAGGTTTTAGACACATCTGAAGAAAAACTAAAGCAAAGAAGGAAGCACCTGTCCATGTAAATGAGATGAACAAAAATGTGTAAAATGCATCTTATCATGACTAGATACTGGGTGCAGAATAAGTGAAGGGGATATTTGTTTAAAACAAAATTCCTAGCACATGTGTAAAAAGTATATTCAGTCAAAAAAGAATCTCGAACTTTCAACTTAAAGTCATTTATTGTACATAAAAAATAACAGCATGTTACGAGGAGGCAGAATTTACTTCATATTAGGCTAACTGCATTAAAAGTTATGTTTTTTGTCTTTTCAAAATGTATTTCAGGGAGAATATTGTACGGGAATTAACAACACAAAGTGAAACAGGATTCCTACAGCAAGAAGAAACTGCAACTTCCTTAAAAAAAACAAAAGAAAAAATCCCTCATTTGGCCAATTTGGCACGTGGTCATCATTTTTTTAAACATTTATCCTCTTAGAAAAAGTTTGCTATCAAAATAGCATTAAGACAGCATTCAGTAAATATAACAAAATGAGATTGTAATGGATAACTTTTCCAGGTGGTGTGAGCTCAATATTTAGTGCTGCATATCCGAGATTTAAGACTTCTACTGTTTAAAGTAGCACTGTTACTGTTACTGATTTTGATGGCACAGTGACATTTATTATGCAAATTCCTGGAGTTGTCGTCGCCCTGCAGTTTCTGGAGGGCGAAAATCCACTCTCCGCAACTTTTTCTTCCGAGACACTGCGTCACGTTACAGCTGAGTTTTGCTTTACGCACCGTCACACGCTAGCAACCGGACGTCAACACACTAGCCGTTATGAATGTGCAGTATGACTGATTTAGCAAAGAAAAGAAAGAGGATATTATCATGGAAGAGAGGAAAGGAAAGAGACAGAGCAAGAGATCAAGCAAGAGTTGACATCCAACTGATTTTACTGGCTGGTAGAGAGCTGACAGTGGAGGAAGGATGCAAGATGGATGCCGAATTAGATGTCGTTATGGGCCGGCTAATTCGACATTGTGCATCCTACCAGTACTCTGAGCTCTCTCTAGCGAGTGAAAATCAGTCCAATGTTGACCGTTGTCTTATCTCTTGTCCTGTTTCTTTCTTTTCCTCTCTTCCTCCAATAATGTCATCTTGTATTTCTTTGCTAAATCAGCCATAGTGCACATTCATAACGGCCAGTGTGTTGATATCCACTCGCTAGCAAGTGGCACAGTGCTGTAAAGTGAAATGCTGCTGTCACATACGTGGCGTTTGTGGAGAAAAAAATGTTGTGAAATGTGGTTTCTCATCCTTAAAACGCTGCTGGGCAATGACGCCTCCAGGAATGCAAAGAGTGAATTTCACTGACCCATGAAAACGAGTCAAAAACACGTATTTTTAAGGTCAGAAAGTTACATAGTGCTACTTTAAAGATGTCATGTAACATAGATGAATATTATGTTTTATGATCCAGTGTTATCATGAATGATGCTCTGAATCTGAGCCTATATGTTGTGGAACAATTTGGTTGTGCCTAACTATGTGCACGCTAATGGGGAGCTACACATTCATGCTAAACAGCTGATTGACAAGTCATTGGGCCAATAGTCTTAGCAGGCTGAGGTTAATGAGAGGTTGCAAAGCTCTTCTTAGATATCCATAGTGCTCTTGTACCTCTTTTCACTGCAGCTAACAAGGCACAGGTGAAGACTGATTATAAAAAATAAAAAATAGAAATAATAATAACAACAGACTGAATAGAATTAAGTGAAAACGATCAACATATTTATAAGCTGAGTGCGGAGTTGCCTTGTTTTGTTGTTTTGTTTTTTTCCCGGGTCCAGGTCTGGGTCTGAGGAAGGCCTGAGGTATCAGGTAGAAATGGTGTAAAGATGCTACTGCTGTGCTTTCTTTGCTAGAGCCTCGGCTTCCTGGTGAGAAACAATGAGGGGCACAGGAAAGGAAGAAAGAGAGAGGGTTATATTAAAATGGAGGATATTGGTTTATATACCCCCTTTGCCACAGCTTAGAGGAAAACCCCACTGTTTCTATGGTAACTGGCACACCTCTCTGCACTTCCTGCTGTGGCAGAGAGGAGGCGCCAGTACGCAGTGAGAGATGAAAAGGCCTGCTGTGGCGTTAGGATATCATAAACACAGGTATTATGCAATATGTGTGACTTGTGTATGAAAATCACACTGTGAGTACAAATATATATTTAGACAGCCATGCCTGGATTGCACTTCAAAGAAACAAACATTAATATGTGTTAATGTCTTCATGAACTCACCTTTGAACCTGGGGGAGCAGTCAGACCCAGAAATGCATACACAGCGTTGTCTTCTCTGGCATCGAAGAAGGCCTCATAGTTCTGAAAACAAGACAGGGGAAGTTCAGCTTCCCTAAATCTTAACTCAGGACATGAATCCTTGAAACAGACCCTGAACTGGTGCCCTAAAGCAGCAATCTGAGCAGAAAGGTCTCAGAAGTCAATCTGATAGGGCGGCATTGTCTTTTAACATGCAACCAAAACTGAACAAACTAACACATTCCCCCATTTTCTGTCTGGCTGAGCACAGTCGCTCTCATTCTTGATCCTGCTCTCCTTCTCATTCCTTTGTATTTCCTTCTGTGTTTCTCCCACACACACAAACATTTCCAATAGCTCCCTACAGTTGCAAACATCCTGGGAATCGGTGTGCTCTTTGTCTGTGAAATTCAATACGGCCAATCCTGCATGTGCAACTTCACGTCTGGCGCTCATGCCGAACTCCCTATGTGCTTGTAATAGGAGTAAAACTATGCGCTAACTTGGAGCATTGCATTTGGTTTTACTAGAGCATACTGAGCAGCGCCATAGGTCGTTTTTAGAAGTGCTGGGGTCATGAGTTCCCCCATGCTGCTACTACCAGTTATTTGGATGCAGGAGTGTGTTAATCAAGAGAGAATGCCAGATGAAAAGTCCATTATCAGGAATAAATAGACAACAGAGAGGTCAATAATCCTTCCTTTGAGTGATTTTATCCCTGAAGATGGATACTTCATTGTTTTCAATTACTTGGTTTCCTGAGCATCATTTGAGGGTTTAACTAATACCTAGAATAATCATTTACTTCCCCCTTAAACTAGGTTCACGCTGCAAGATTTTAAGCCTGCTATTTACGTGGCAGATACATTTTGGAGGAATCAAACAAATAGACCTGAATTGAGTTATGTCTGCTTTCAGCTGGAGGTCACCCATAATGATCTCCAAACGCTTCATAGTTGAGATTTGTGAGGCACCTCCCAGACTTCGACCCGGTATCTGTCATGCTGGATATTTTGTAGTGATTAGCGGGGGAGGAGTTCTTCAGGGAAGAGTTATAGCCAGTGAAAGTGAAACAGATGGGTGAAGGGAAACCCAGAAGAGAAAAACAACCAGCTGCTTGGACTCTGATGTTCCATCAGGGAGAGAGAAGGCATGGAGATTAAGTGCCAGTTCCCTTCTCAACTAGATGAGCAAAACAGACCGAATTGCAACAAGCTACTTTCTATTGCTTACTATGCTACCTATATAGTGTCACATTAATGACAATAGAGAGGTGCATTTGAATATTAGTCTTTCTGGTCAGTCATGTAGTCTGAACACTAGGACTTCAAAGATGGCTATACAAGCATGTTTTTGAGGATGATGAGGGTTTGACTTCTAGAATCAGCATCATATCTGACAATCAAAGTGCTCATTCTGATTGGCTGCTTAGTGTAGGAAAAGAGTACATGGGAAGGCAGTAATGACTGAAAGCTCTTCTCATTTACAAGATCACACTGTCTTCCATTTTTTCCCTCTTACTGCATAATGTATGTTCTACCACCCTCTTCTGCACTTCGCGAGCTACATCCCCTCCCTTTGTGGCCTATTTATCTACTATTTAGTTTATTCGGATGCAGGCAACACTGTGAAACCCGGCAGAGTGCCTCTAATTGGTACCACTTCTTCACGTCTGCCTTGTACAACTCAGTATTTCTCTACTCCACTCATCTCATCATGCCCTTTAATATGGCAATGAGACGGAAAGCTAACTTTATGCTAGTGATAGTCAAAGAGTTTATTAGGAAGTGTACTTCATGAAGCGTGCTGCAACCTTCAATTCAATTCAGCTTTATTTCTATAGCGCCATTCACAACAACGTCCTCTCAGAGCATTTTACAGACAAATCAGTTCGAGCCTATTCATTGTGATCCAATCAGTATTTATACAAACCAATTCACAAAAGTAATAGCTTAAGCTTCATTCATTGGTGTTCAGAGAAAAAGACCTTGAAGCACTACATTCAGAAATAGAAGTTTACATTTATACAAAATAAAAAATAAATTCCACAGAATTTAATTCTCATGTGGTCTGTAACCAGCTGCAGACAGCCAGTCTGCTAGTGCTGTTCAGAAATAGGCCTGACCATAGTGATGGCTAAAAAGTAAGTTTGTACACAAGTATAACCAAACCTAGGCTGCAAATATTTTTTTACACTTAACACAAATGAATAAGATCGATAAGGAAGGTGCCCTCTTTTAACAGAGATCTATCAATAATATGAAAACTGCATTCACATTTATTGTCTAGATGAACCAGGTCTTTACTGTTCCCGAAGCATTATTAACTTAAAGGTACAGTGTGTAAGAATTACTGACATCTAGTGGTAAAAATGGGCATACAGAAATTACTCAACATGCCAAGCATAGTTGTGAATGGACGGTGGCCGTCAGTGGCCAAAATTCTTCCAGACATAAACATGTTTTCATCTGAGTGGATCCAGTGGCTTCAGGTGCAGCGATGACTGCACTACAGGTAACTACTGTTGGTGCCTTTTAAGGGACTACTTATCCCAAATGGTGCTTTGTCACAGTGTTTCGTGCATGTTTTAGATGTGTTCCCGCTCCAACACACCTGATTCAGATCAATGAACTTCCTCGTCAAGGTCTTTGCAAGCCAGTTAATGACCCATTCTTTCATTCAGGTGTGTTAAAATAAGGTTACGTCTAAAACATGCAGGGCATTGGGTCCAAAGGACCAGGATTGAGAAGCACTGTTAAACAAAGTCCGCACTGCGGTTTTAAAGGCCCACTATATAACTTATGCTATTTTCTCAGTGACGCGCCCCCTATCGACGGCTAATTCGGTATCCATTTTGGATCCTACCTGTAGTGTTAGCTCTCTCCAGACAGTAAAAAAACAGTCTTTTCTCGACTCTTGTCTTATCTCTTGCTCTTCTTTGGCTCTCCTTAGTTTCCTCTCTTCCTCCGATAATGTCTTTGAACGTTTCTTTGCTGAATCCGCCGACGTACGTTCAAGACGATTGGTTTTTAGAGACACGGTCTTTAATCATTATAAATAGTTTTGTCCTTGACCTATGATTTTTTTATTCGCTGCACCTTTAATGGTACATGGTACCATTGGTAACAACTAATACTGGTACAAGTGAGATGAGCTGCTAAAGATACACTTTTTCCCCTTAAATTATATACAGTACATTAGCCTATATGTATTCTTTTAATGTTGTACAATCTTCTACCACCCCTCTGTCAATTATATATCTTCATATTCATTTTCCGGGGCCCATAAATACACTCTATGGTCTATAAAGAAATGAAACATAACTCCTCACATTAGAGGAGGGGGTAGATTTCTTTAGGACGGTATGACTACCACCTTCTCCTGAAACAATTCTTAATTAGATTTAGGTCAACTCAGTTTAACTTACACATTGACATTCCTCATTTAGAGAAATTTTACTTGAAGCCAATGGAGCAAACTGGCTTGAACACATTATGAGCTAACATGTTAGCATCCAACTTACACATGATGCAAGCGCAGACCACAACAAACATTGGTTTAAATGAGTGTTTCTAGTTAGCAGTATGCACTCTCTAGTCAGCTTTAGTCTCCACAAAGTCCAGAAGGAAAAATCTTCCACTTTTTAGCTAGCTTGTCACCAGTGTTGCCAACTTAGTGACTTTGTCGCTATATTTAGCGAGTTTTCAGACTTTTTTTTTTTCAAAAAAGCAACTAGTGTCAAATATAGTGACTTTTTCTGGAATTACAGGTTTGTTTTGGAGACTGACATGAAAGCATGCATGGGTTGTTTTTTCTTAGCGAGCAGCAGGTTCTCCTGCAGGCTTCCCCTCTCTTCCCCTTCCAAAAGCACTCGCAAGCTCCCAGCTCTGAGCTTCAGTCAGAGCAGGAGACTGCGCTTCATGGCCAGACTGAGACTGAAACACGCAAAGCTGAAACTGGCTAATCTCGCCCTGGCTTACTGTTAGATATTAATGACTATTAATTAAAAGTGTGGACAAAAACATTTAAATAGTTAAAAGTACCATAACATGTTGTAGACTCTTCATTAATAAATAGACTAAACAAAGAAAATATCGACAGAAGAAAGTTGTTTTATAGTTTTCTTGCTGTTCTAAACATATTTAAGGTATGTTTTTATCACTGTTTGTCTCTCCCACGACATTATTTCTCTCCGCTGTAGCATCTGTTACAATATGCACAAGGCTGAATATGCAAATTAGATGATGATGTCATTCAGCGACTTTTAGGACAGCCAATAGCTACTTTTCTTACTGTGGAGTTAGCAACACTGCTTGTCACTAAACTGTTCTATCTGCTTTGTTGTGCTGAACAGGAAATATACAAAGGGCTTTTTGTTTTAGCTACTCCACTGAAGACAGATGCTTACTACTGCTGAAAGTTTTGATGTTTGACAATGAATCAGAAAATTTTGTATGCAACCTGTAACCTGAACAAGCTCAAAGATTCATAATCATTCACTCTGTGGAGTTTATTAGAGATGAACAGTCAAATTAGGTGCTAATACTCGTGATTGGCAAGTAATCATTAATAAGAGAAAATTAAAAAACACTGATAAGTCCAGCTTTTCTTTTTTTCTCTTCGTGAGCATTCAAAACCTACAAGATGTGTTTTGTGTGACCTGGATGTTCTCAGTAGTTGCTGTTTGACTAATATAGCTATCAGATTAGCCACTGTTTGAACAACCTCGTCCCTGTGATTCAGTGTGTGCTCATCTCACCCCGCAATATTTGCTTTCATTGAATATCTGTGGGGGGAGAGGGTTCCCCGTGGTGGGCCTGGACTCCTCGGGGATATTCTCTCTCATCCACTTCCTGTTGGCCTCGTTGGCTGCGATGTCACACTCCTCAAACTCGATCTTATTGGCCGCCAGGAAGCCCATCACATCCTGCTGCTGCTTTTTAATCTGCGTTCGGGGGAGGCGAGAGAAGGTGACAGAGGGGAAGTTGTCAGTTATAGCCACATGTTAACGTTTACAGTTACAAGGAAACAGACGGGGCCTCGGTCCATCATACAGTCAAAACAAGGAAGCTTCTTTTGTGCTGTGAGAAACGGCGCTATAGATCTCACCAACATGCTCTGCTGTTACTAAGTTACCACTTTCTTGCTGACAAGTGAATGAAGTGATACATGAGTATTGAAAAGGGCGAACTTGAGAAAGGCTAAGCAGGGACATGCTCTGTTTTATCTGCTCCATGTAGGGAGGAGGTGAATACCTCTCAGGTTTAGGCACCAATTACTCCCAATGTTATGTCACAGGAATAATTACATTGTTCCATTTACATTGTACACGGAGACTATTTCCAACAATACACTACAGAGTTTAAACAAATATCTGGCACTTTCATGTAGGTGTGATCATTTTTGACAGGTATTTCTACGCCACTAACAAATATTCTGTGGCTCTATACGTTCACCCTTGTCTCATTTGTGATCTTAAAGGCAAAATTAAAAGAAAACAGAATGAAAATTCACTTCAGGTTTCAAGCTAGAAAAAAAACAAATACAGACCCACAGACAGATAATAAAGTAGTTACAGAATAGATAAGATTGTATCTAACTCTGTGTGTTCTTCTTTCTTCTGTCTGCATCTCTTAGGAAGTGTGTGAGTATGGTTAAACTGTGGTCCAATGAGCTCTCGGGGGGTGTGTGTGTGTAGGAAGGAGGATGGCCCTACAAGGCCAGACGGAAACAAGAGCTCCTCCGGGACTCGAGAGGAGGTAACTGGTCAAACAAGAGCCAAATAAGGCCTTCTGCAAGGAGATACACACACATCCAGCCTCAACTGCACACACACTTAAAACCAAACTAAACCTACTTCAATGCAAAAGCAGAACAGGGATCAATTTCTCATCTTCCTGTCAGCTCTGACGCCCCCATGCGAGGGCTCCTCCCAGCTTTATGGCATACGGATGAGTTGGGTGGATCATTTAATAGCCATCTGTTGAAGCAGCTCTGAGGCATGTAAATGAGGGAGCTGACAATGCTGGACAGATTAGCTGTGGTACAATTTGAATCAGTTAATGGCAGTTGGACTTGAAAAGGGTAAAGTCCAAAAAACCAGTGCTTTCTCCCAACCTGCTGCTGGAAGGCTGAAGCAACCAAGCGAAACACCACAGCACAAACATTTTAATGCACTCTCTCTCTCTCTCTCTCTTCTTCCAGAGAAATGATTGTCTCTGTGGCTGCATTCTGCACAGCTTCCAGTATCTTGTTCCTCATTTGCTTTGCATTTGCTTTGTAAACAAACAATTTACCCTAATTCCAGATTGCTGCACTAACAAATTCAACATCAAGCTTCTTTCTCCTCTTTTCTTTTTCACTTTGGTGCATTCTGGCCATTTCCCTGACAAGCCTGCATTGTACTGTTGCCAAGCAAAATTAATTTGTGGGACAAACTGGCCCCATGCCATCTGTCCCTTGCTCTAATTGCACAGTGGGAACTACCAGCTTTGCCCATTGGAAATGCTCTCTGGTGTCCGGTTTTAAATTGAGCCCCTAGTGATTATAACATGGAAAAAATAGACTGTTCCTGTTCCAAGTACTCTTCTTCCCTTGCCTCGAAAAATTCACTCCTTATCTATTTCTCTGGAATGCTACAGAAATATTGCCCGGTCATTTTCCCCTAGAGGCAGAGAAAGTGAATTTACCAACAGGAAGGACCTGCAGGTCTCAAGATTTCCATGAGCCAAGCCTTGCTCTACTCCGTCTTGTGTTTTTGCCTAAACAACATGCAAATAAAAAACTGAAATGAGCATAATGCAAATGTAGAATAAGGAACTGTATCTGTTTTTTTCTCTTTTTGTCTACATCCGGATCAGTCGGTAACTGATGCTGTGTGGCTACAACCACAATGAGATGTCAATGTCTCTAAAAAGCTCATGTAAAGAGATATAGTCCTGCTAACTTTGTTCCTCTGCTTCTCTTTATGAGCCCAAGGTTTGATATTTTTATTCCTAGTCCAATCACTGTATTGATTGCCACGTGCAATATCTCATGCAAAATTTTGTACGAAACACCAAGGAATGAAGCCGAAGCTATTACTTTTGTGAATTGGTTTGTATGAATACTGATTGGATCACAATGAATAGGCTCAAACTGATCCAGATAATTTTGGTTATCCCTGAACTTTTCCGATGGTGCCTCCAACAGGTGATAGTTTGACTCATCCTGTGAAATATCGCAATATTTAGTGGTTGGACTCACATTCATAGCTTCCAGAGGATGAAGCCTGATGATTTTGCCAATACCGTGACAATTCCAGCAGGAAAATATTGTCATTTATATCAATTATACTTTGAATTTAATTCAAACTAGCAAGTTATCATAAAGAAGAGCCGAACTATGTTAAACATTGGACCTGCTAATGTTGACACTGTTACAATTGGCAATTCTTTTCTTACTGCCTGTCCAACACAGGAGGCATGTGCCCACACAGCACGTCACCATCCTGTTTCTAGACGGGAAATGGGCACAGCGGAAGAGCTCAAACCATCAACGCTATCACTTAACTGGTACACTGTTTATAACAGGCACTGATCGACTGATTGCCATGTCTGTGTGGTCAGAATGAGCGAGCAAAGACAAACAAAAGTGGACAAATGATAACCCTTTCTTGGACCCATATACCATGAACACTGAGCATGTTAGCATCCTGATGTTAGCTCTTTGCTCAAAATACCTTTGAACAACGGCCACTAATACTACAGAGTTGCTAGCCGCAGACATGTAAACCCAATTTATGGATCAGTGTTAGTTTGTGTAGCTTTTCAAATAAAGAGAATTGAGAATAATGGGAATTGATGTTTTTAAGCATGTGGCTGTATGAAAAGCTCAACCAAGCTAACAGTACAAAAACAATGGGCTTTGATGCTACATAGGTCAAGTCCTGACTTGTTAAAAGGCTTAAGAGAATAAACATGGCAGAGATATGGTATAAATTTGTAATGCAAAAGTAAAAATGGCCTTTGAAATTGATTAAATATTTTTTAGTGTTATTCCAAGTAACTATTAGAAGCAGATTATATTCCTTTTTTGTGTGTCTGCAGGAACTGCAGCTGACAATAGTTCATGGAATTGCTTTTATAAATACTGCTAAACTGCTTAAGTAGAAATTGATTAAAAATTGACCCTATATAGCCTATGCAACAATTCTTGGTCTCTTAAACAAAACACAGAGATAGGTAGTCGCACTGAACTGAAGCCAGGTGTTTATCAAGCTAGTATGCAAATGAGTAGTTAATACTGTGGTATATCTTTTTTTATCCTTCTGTAACCAACTGACTGCCCATTATTTTAGTTTTCCTATCTGAAATGTAAATGCAGCCAGAAAGGGGGGGTGTTGATCTTTGGGGAGCTCCCCGTTCCTTATATCAATCAGAAGATCCCCAGTTCTGTTCAAATGTGTCCATTATGTAATCTGTACAAAGATGTTCTTTGTTCACTGTGATTCCTGCTGTTTTTGTGGCAGGGTAGACAAATCAACCACCAAAAGCCCAAAAACAAGAGTAACCTTCAATTCTTCCAGTTTCACAGGTTTTTCCAAATAGTAGCATTTGGAAAAACTTAACAAAAATGGATTTTGCCAAGAATGAAAAGCTGTCATTTTACACTTTTAAAAGCCCACGGACATTTATAACGTCAACATTTCCTGGCTGATGCAAAAGCAATGTGCATGAGTGGATATGCTAATACCTTATGCATTAGCATGTGGAATGAATGGCTGGAGAGCACGCCATTACTTTGACTCCTATTCATCTTGGACACCTTGTTTCCATTTTTTCTTTTTGATTATTATTGTCAAAAGTAAATGAGTTTGGGAAAGCTGCCAAAACTTTTATGTTTATGTTAGTAAATTATTAAAGTTTGGTGTGAAATACAGCCTTTCAAAGCCTGCATGTTGTCCACAAAGCATTGCTATTGTCACAAAGTGGGACTTTACACTGTGTTTGCTTTGCCTGAGAGGTGGAAAATCAAACGCATCACACCAAAGTTGACTGTGTCCCAGCTTCAAGTGTTAAAACAAGCAGGATTTACTCATTGTTGTGGTCACTGACCAGACTTGCTAATGTTAGCAGTAGCAGTAGGGGGGGGGGCGATTGGCAGTTGAGTTTGACATATCACCATTCAATCTTTTAGAACGGGTTGATTAAAATGATTGGATGGTGTTTTTTCTGTCCTGTCCGTTCCACAGGTGACTAAAAACTTAGATTTTTGTGTTATAGCATTCAATTAATTGGCTGCAATCGGGGTGTGAAGAGGATTTTAAGTAATATACCAAAAAATGCAGTTGATAGGTGCAGTTGTAATGTTTTTAAGTGTGCATAAAAACATTACAACTGCACTTATCACCACTTTTCTATACATGTGACCGGCATATTTGGTTTTGAGGTTGTGGCCAGTGGTGTTTTTCCGACTTTCAAGATCAGAAATTTGATTTCAAAAGTTGTTTAAGACAATTTTTCTACTAAGAAAAATCTTTTTACTATTCCTTTAAAAGTAAATACTAACTAACTGTTATTAGAACTAACTGGGGACCTTATCTAGTGTGCATCTTATCAGGACAGCCCAAAACATGCACCAACCAAAGAATAAACACAGATATCAGTTGCCACTGCGTCCATATGTCGGAGCACTGATTACAATGTAAATCCATTTAGGGCCATGTGAGAGCAAGACGTAACGTTTGTGTTGCAATTTGGCCTCTCTTGCACTCGCCAAAGCAGTGTTGGGGGGGGGGGGGGCGACTCTGCAACGTTTTGAGGACGGGCTCCGGGGTGGAATTATCTTGCGACGCGGAGTGGTGCGGAGCCGTGTAAACCCAAGGTGGAAGCTCTTGAATAGGACGACGTCACTGCCCGCTGTGCACTCTACAAGCCAAGTGAAAAAAAACTAACAACAACAACAACAACGATGGCGGATCCCCGTGTTCTTCTTGTGCTGCTACCTCTTTTCAAGTTATTTGGTCTCTTAAAACAAAACTTACTCATCGTTCAGCATGTATGTCGCCAGCAAAGATGTTGTCTTCCAGTTTTATGAGGATGTAGTAGGAACGAGTGTAAATATGGGGTGTATCGTTGCAACTTATCTAAAGGCCTGGCATGCGTACTACACCGCAATCATTCAATTTGCAGTCGTGTCAACGGCAATCGTATTAATTCCACCGTCGTATGAATGCAGTTTTTTTTAATTCTCGCAAAGGAAAAAAAATGCAAATTTGGTAGCAACGTTGTTGGTAAACTAGGCCTTAGATTCATCCAAAAATCACAATTCAGAGCTAAAAGAAGCGGTAAACAGTAGGTTCAAAGTTTTCCCATGTTGCGGTAGATCATCACTGCCTGTGTCGTAACTTTTGAGAAACAAGAGCCTCAGTCAGCTGGAGCTGTGGGAGAAAAGTCTGCATCATCATGCACTGTGGTTTACATCCCATGTCATCATGTGAGAGTTGTGGTAGGCAAATGAGCTCAGATCCAGACCTGATCAATCCCAGAAAAAGGTCAAAGCCCTGGCATTAGCAGCTGCTCGACAATGACAGGCATTGATCGGATGGACTGTATCCACAACACAGGCTTGGATCAATATAGAGACCGATTTAGTCCATGTTGCTGACCCCGAGTGTGGGGGGTCAGTTCATGTTCAATTCAATCAGGTGGAAAAGAAAACATTTAAACTAGATCTATGAAACAATGTTCTACATAAACAAAACTAAATGACCTTTCTAATCTGCATGAGGCCCAACATATAAATCAGCCCTCAGAGCTAAAGGAAACATGAATCAACCCCAGCCCTGCGTGTTTGTGAAGGATAAAGTTTTGCCTTGATTAGATCAAGTCTGATTTCTACTGAAAACAGTCGCTTACTGGAATGTCACCAGCAGCAGTAGCCTCCACCCAGTTCTCAGCCCAGTCAGCAGCATTACAGCATTGTTACAAAAGAGTCTTACACTACTGCTGCTCTGGCTGGATTTCCTACTGCTGCCTAAAGGTGAAATAACAACAAGCGGTCCGATTAACAAATGAATGAATAAAAGTCAGCAGTTACACAAACTGGGTCACTGTAGGAGCTGTTAAATATCAAGCCTGAAAACTAATATCGACCCTAAAGTAAGGAGAAGTGCAGCAAATCCAACCTGCTGAGCTACATAAGCATAAGATATGAACATAAACATTAATATTACACGTGCACAATCTCATATGTCGTTGTGGGAGTAAGGAAAATGTACAAAACAGCAGCTGCAGTGCATAAATGGAAATGAGGGAGTAAATGGGCTGTGTACGCTTGCAAATTTCAGACCTTTTTCCATAGACATCATTTCACTTTCAAGTTGTCCTTGTACCTTAGAGTCTAGATGTACTGCTGCAGGTGTGTGTGTGACATTTGCATTAATGCATTTAAGTAAAACTCCTAGTTTGTTTCTCAAATGTGTCCTTCATGTAACCTGAGGACCTGGTAAAAAAAGAAATGTGCACTTATTCTTTCAAAAGATGCTGTCTATACAAATCCAGAGAAAATAAATCATCCCAAACACCATGGTTAACTCAAAGATATCGACACGTTGTATAACCTAGTCTTTAAAAAGCCATTGGCAGTAACACTAGAAGTACCTTTATATAAGAGACACAACACTATGTTTCTTTATGGGATCCAGATACAACGCAAGGGAGCTGTCATCAGTTTGAAGTAGACCACCCTCCAGACTGTGTGGGACCAGCAGAGATCAAGACTGTAATCTTAGGAGCTTTTAAACATGAGGAGTTTCTTAAAAGAGTAATAAGTCTATCCCCAACCATGATCTCCCAGTTGTAGTTTCTATCCACCACCCCTCCAATCTCCGGAGATTGATTTAGTGCAACATTTTAAAGGCAGAAACACTCAGAATTCAATGCTTTATCATATCCCATGATAGAGGCAAACGTTGTTCTGTAAGTGTGTTTAGATTGAAGACGTAGCTGCATGCAATAGCAGTCAATGGTTTGATTAGGCAGTTCACCACATCCACGGGATTGTTGGCTAAAGAATTACTGTAAAGTAAAACTACACTGTTATAGTTGACATTAATGGTAGTCATGTCATTTTCTCCCTCAAACTGCAGCGCAAAGAAGAACAATGTAACTTTGGTAGGTTTTCTTACTGACGTGCCCCATAACGACGGCTAATTCGGCCTCCATCTTGAATCCTACCTGTACTCTGAGCTCTCTCCAGCGAGTAAAAGTCAGTCCTATGTTGACTCTTGTCTTATCTCTTGCTCTAGTCTGTCCCTTTCTTTCTTTCTTTCTTTCTTTCTTTCTTTCTTTCTTTCTTTCTTTCTTTCTTTCTTTCTTTCTTTCT
>JBBBVU010000007.1:29689232-29722531 GCA_037177055.1 Atherinosoma microstoma
ATAGATAGATAGATAGATAGATAGATAGATAGATAGATAGATAGATAGATAGATAGATAGATAGATAGATAGAAAGATAGATAGATACTTTAAATTGTAATTTTATTCTGACTTTTTCTTTTAATTGCTATTTATTTGAATATTCAACTGCTATTTGGAAATTACTTTTATTACTTTTGTGAATATTTTGGTCTTATACATCTTTTTTTTTAACCTTTTCTCTGTAAAACACTGTTTGAAAAGTGCTATAGAAAAAGATCTGAGTGATGTCGAGGTTCTCGTAGCGACAAGTGCTGCCTCAGGCTCGCTTTAAGCCGACTTTAGATAGTTCCTAATCCCATCAGGATTTTCTGTGATTTTTGCCCGTTAACAGCCGCTCATCTTTCAAAGATAGAAAAGAGGTTTGTGGATTTATTTTAAACCGTTATTCTTTATCCCATAAATGCTGACATCTCATCACGCTGCGAGACCAGTTTACTTGATTTTAATTCTGTTGCGGCTGCATCTTCGTGTCACTGATTCACTTTGTGTTTGGGGTTTGTCATCAGGATGAGCTTTCCCAGAGGCTGTCCAGGCTGCGGGACCAAGTGTCCTAATGACACGGAGGATAGAGGAGGTGGAGAAAGCGAAGGGATGAGATACAGGGAGTAAAAGAGAATGAGGGGAAAATAAACCTGTGCTATGTGCCTGCACACTTTGTGTGCTTCTCTCTGTTCTTGCTTTAAGGGAAATAAATGGGATCCGAGGGACTGTCATAAGAGTAAATAATTACAGTCCTGCTTTTTACTGCATCCCACTCTGAGACTATTAATTTGCTTATTGAACACATTATTAATGTTATTCAGTAGCTCAGCAACAGCATATAACTCTGTGAATATGTATATTTTTAACAAGAATTTAGAAGAAAATCTGTTATGTACTGCTAATACCTCATTCTAAATGGGTTACAGTGTATTTATATAATGCAAAAAGCCATTTATCTATCTATTTATTTATTTATTTATATGTATAATGATAAATATGTATTGACTGACTGACTGGCATGCTGTATCTGTATTACGTTTGAGCTGAGGACATTAAGAGTTCTGTTACTGCTGCGTTATTCATCTGTTTGCTTCCAGTCATGGTTTTACTGTTGTTACAAAACCCCTTTTTTTCATAGTTTTTCTTTTTTAATGTGTATATAAACTTAAGAAGAGGGCTCATGGTAAATACGGGCTCTAGCATGCTCTGAAAAAGGTTGGAATTGCACAAATCTGCTTTTTCATATGTAGCAGCACCCTCTCGAGACTTGCCATGCACCGATATGCACGGATAGAAAGCCAATAAAACGTTTTCAACCAATTGTGCTTAGAATTTATTTCAATTTATATGTATCTAATGTTGCACTTGTGTTTTAGTTGAAGTATCCATCTCACCACATGCCACTCCTTCCCTCCATTTCATTGTGCCCCTCCTCTTTCTCTCCTCCAACAGGGAACAGATGAGAGGTCAAAGGTGTCACCTGTAGAGGAAGTGGTCTTCTGCTGCTTGCATGCCAGTGCCTCATTACACACACACGCACACACACACACACACAAACACACACACAAAGAGAGTTCACCGTGTCTCGGAAGGGAGGCATGTCTCAGCTGGGAGCCATTACAGGTGCTGTCCAAGCACACACGAGTATCTATCCATGAGCACATTGGCAGCCCTGTAGCTGATGGGAGCTCTCCAGAGTGATGCCCTGCCACCCCTGACCCTTTTTGTGTCCTCCCTAATCATCATCAGCACAAACTTAAATGCATCCACAATCATCATCAGGGCCCTGGCAGACTGACACAAGTCTCTATTTTCCCTTTTGGCGCACTTTGATGAGTTCACTGCTCACAGGATTTTGGGGCATGCACCGACTTCTTCAAATCCTCAGTTATTTGCAGCAGAGACCCTGGTGATCCAACAGCTGT
This sequence comes from Atherinosoma microstoma, assembly GCA_037177055.1. Classification (NCBI taxonomy): domain Eukaryota; kingdom Metazoa; phylum Chordata; class Actinopteri; order Atheriniformes; family Atherinidae; genus Atherinosoma; species Atherinosoma microstoma. The sequence continues at coordinate 29,691,182 of JBBBVU010000007.1, forward strand.
CAATCATATCTGAAATCATCTGAAGTTAAAATCCCACGTCCCCTTTTGCCGTAGGAGCCACAGAATCTGTTTGAAGTGTTTTGTGTTGAATCTATTTTTAACCCGTAGTGGATATCTCCTCTTGTTTCTGTGTGATTAAAGCTGGGAGAGTCTGTCATGGCCTATTTTTCTATCCGCTGTGTTCGTTCCCAACATATGTGCAGGGATGCTTCCGCCAGATGTTGCAGGAGACGGCTCCTGTATGAGCAACACCGTAGGGGGAAACCTGTGTTGGAAGGTGTGTCGGCAAGGTGTTGATACCAAGAGGCTTCCCCCTCCCCCCAGCTCCGTCAACACCTCCTTTCCCGGTCCCCAAAGGAGCGATACCTGCTGGCAGGCAGAGGGATCCGGTGGGCCGGTGGTCTTCATCCAGCAGCCGAGCTACACAAGAGCCACTGGCTCAGTGAAAAGGCTCCAATTACAAGAAGGTATGACTGATTTTATTCACCAACAGAATATGAAATCATGTTTTCAGTCAGTCATGAGCTGGGAATCGGCAAGAGGAGAAAAATAACTGGAAGTAGATATTTAACTTGGAAACTTAATATAAGGAAACTATAGAGTATACATGAAAAATACAACAACTAATAATTTAGATTTATTTGTACTTTGAGCCAAAAATAATTAATAGATTTGTTTATTGACTGACAAGTGATGGGCTGTCGATTGTTTCAGCAATTTCAAAGTAAATCCGATAAAGTCGGACAGGCCTATCCAGTACGCTGACAATTATAGCCCAGATTAGACACATAAGACACTTGCACATTTATAATTTCCTTCAGGGAACTAATAGTGTATTTTTTATTTCACTCATTCATTCATTTTATTATTTAAGGGTTTGTTATTTGTGAATCTTTTATACACATTTTCTTCCCTAATGGTACATTTTCAGACTTATTTTTTTGTGGATAATTTAAGTATATGATGTGTTTATTTATCATAAATTCTGAACTATAATAGTACTGAAAAATAAAGCAGGTTTCCAACTTCTTTTTTTTTTGCCTCTTTTAGTCTTTCAAAAACGTGAAAGAACTTCTCAGATGACAAGTTGTCACCAGTTCAACCTTTAGGTCATTTTTCTTTTAAACATGTATAATTCAATTTTAAGGAACATTTAAATGATCTGATACTTCAGTACAAATAAAAGATGTGTGTTAACATCTAAACACTGACAACAGATTATGTATCAGAACCCGTCAATCATCTCAAAAAGATGTATCTAGCGTCCCCGAAAATACACTTCTACGTAAGGTATTTCCATCAGCAGCAGTGTCAGTATGGTACTTTTACTGACATAAAAGGATTTAAAATCCTTTTTCTTTTTTTTGATATCCTTTGTTGTATCTCTGTTTTTTGAAACAATGTTATCATTTATGAGTGTGATTGTAGAAAAAAAGACTCGGTATCTTAACTATGGCAGCCTTACAGTGAGGTAAGGAAGTGATTTTCCTCCTGTCCTCTGCTTGTCCTCCTCCTGCCTCTCAGCTTCCCATTTGAAATATTCAATTACCAGCCATGAAGGGTCAGGTCAAACACAGGAAGCTGACCTGATTGGTTCTACTCGGATATCGATGGGCATGTGTGACCAATCACTGCTACCCAGGGCTTTCCTAGTCTCCATCTGCTGCTGTGTGTGCGCGGGTATGTGTGTGTCTAATTGTTCCAGACCAAGACTTCCCTCCCTTTCCACTCACCTCTTGACCATTGTGCCCCGTCAGACGTGTTAACGCTGCTTTTAATCAGTTTTACTGTCTCATGCACACGCATACACGCATGCACGTGTACAGCTGGCCCTGTCCATCCCTGCCCCTCCACTGCACGCTACATTAAGATTTAACCAATCTTCTGCTCGCAACCTCTGTCACACACACACAGACACACACACCTGATCCTGCCACCCCCATCCTCACCATGTTCACCCGCCCTCCCCAACTTAACCCTCCTCTCACCCCGCCGCCCGCTCTCATATCTCTTACGACCCGTAAACAGGAACAATTGGCCTCGTCTTTTGACCATGTGCCCATCTCTGTCACCATGGGTGTGAATGCAGCACGTAACTTTATTTAACTTTGTGGAAAACTCTTTCATAAAGCTATAGGCAACAAATTACAACAATGATTTAGCTCAGGTAGTGCAGAATAGAAACAATACTTCATGGTGTTTCTGGGATTTCTTCTCTGTACAACTTGTTATAACTCAGGTCAGACTTTTTGAGACAATCGTCATTTCAAAACGTGACATTTTCCTTCACTTTTGGCTTTGAACAAATGCTTATTTTAACCAGATTTAATTCTGCTGTGGCTTTGAGGTGCAAAACATTAGCTTAAACACACACAGAAAGAATAATAAGAATAAAGACATACAAAAATTTACGCTTTGCATTTCCCAAAATGCAAGAGAATGCATAAAAAACAACATTACAAGGAAAAAAATATAAAAACAAAACTATGAAACACAACAAACTGAGAGCACAACTTGAGCTGCACACTTAAACTGTGCAATGAAATTTTTATGCATTTTTTAAAAAAAAAATTAAAAGAAAGGGATTATTTAACTTTTTATTTTCAGGGTCATCGTCTTGTTTCCATGAGCTAACAGACTACTAAGCTTGTATCTACTTGTTTCCTCACTCACCCACTATATAGGATGGCATTATGTATGCACAGACCCTGATTTCTAACTTCAGGTTAATATTTCTTCACCCAAACTGTAAGATCAGCCTCTAACATTTCTAATCCTCATAGCCGAATATAAAATGTCCACTGCATGTAGGAAAAAATAAATCCTCATTTTAATCACTTTAATCAATCAGCACGGTGATAAAAATCCACTACATATCGCTCTATGAAATAAACATATGACTAGTTATATTAGGACGTATCATTATAAATTTGCCTAATAAGGCTTTTTCAGGGGATCAGATTTCAGCTCAATACCTTGTTATTAATTTCCCAATCTCGCATTCATTTTGTCAATTCAGTCGCTTCTAGTAAGGTCCATCTTCTCTTCTTCTTCCTTTCTTCATCTCTTCCTTTCTTGTCAGTTTTTAGCCAAACAAAACTACATCTAACCAGGCAACAATGAACGTAGAATGGAGATCACGGGATGGCGCTGTCCCAACATATAACACAACATTACCTACCTTTACACTCGTTATACTGAAGATTAGCTGCTGGTGCATTTTGTATAATCCAGCAGTATTTCATAATCATGTTATGTTGCATGAGCAAATACCAGTAGGGTTACGGTAAGTAGACGTTAAACATGACGTAGCAAAACCTGATGACACAAATCTATGTGCAAGTGTAACACTATTTAATCTTCATATATTCATGCACACAAACACCGACTGCAGTTGGAACTATATGATGATAATCGAAGTTCTGATTACGTGAGAAGCTATTGAATAATAATGAAATTTAGTTGCATTGTTGGAGTTTCCGTTAAAGTATTTATAAACTGAGCTACATGATAACATGCTAATGCTCTTGTACGTATTTTCTGCATAATTTCTCAAGTCTTGCAGCTCAGACAGAGGTGGAGACCAAACTGTTGAGACCTCCGAGGAGTTATTGTGTTTAGCAATTTTAACTCTATAATGCTGTATGTATCATATTCATACACAGTTTCTGAGACCTTTTGTACACAATCTGGTCTTCTGCCCCCTGGTGGATACAATAATAATACAGGAAAACGCTACAATAATTTTGACACGTCACATGGTAATAAATGGTAAAAATACACATTTTTTGGTTAATTATTTTTTTAAATTTTGTTTAAAGGACCAAATTTAGACTTCAGATTAAAAAATGATACTTTTCTCCCTCAAGTCAGTTAAGCTACATCCACACAGAGACAGAATCGACTTTGTTTTAAAAAGTCTGAACTTCTTCTAAAAAAGTTTTTTTAAAGCGAACGTTTCTAGAAATATGTATCCACCAGTGACGGTAGGTATCCACACAAAACCGCTGAAGACGTTTCGTACATATTCCAGGCCTCTCGGTGGCGCTGTAACGCTGCCACAGAAATACACCAAAATAGAGAATAATAAAGAAGAGCATGGATAAAGAAGATAGCGGTGAATTAAGCTAAAAAGGAGACATTTGTGCGGATTGACAACAACAACAACAACAAAAAAACGTTTTGCTGATAAGCCTCATCAATACCTTGAAGGTAACACTGTAATATACCATTGTTGTAGCTGTTGTCAGGGTTTGTGCTGTGGGTTAAGGAAGAGTTGGGGTTATGGCGTCAACAGTTCAGGAAAGATACATATGGCTTGTAAACATGGAAATAAAATGGTGGCGTTTTCAGATTCATTTTGGGGCCTGATTTAAAAACCAAATTGTGTTTTCAGGCTCCCAAAATGCCGGGTCCATGTGGACGAAACTTTCAATCGATAAAAAACTTCAACAGATTTCAGCAAGCCCATTTATGCTCGACGCAGAAGACGGATTCGCAGACGGATGGACAGTTTCGTCCGTCTCCTGCGTCGGTTACGCGCATAATTTGGTACGTTTTCAGGGTCCTTGCACATCTGTTGCTCGACCCAGAAGACGAAGCAATATCACCGGAAATCGCAGGGGGCAGTGCTGAGCAGAAAGAAACCATAGAAGAAGAAGAAGAAGAGGAATGGGAAGAAGAAAAATGCAGACGAAGAAGGAAGACAAGGACAAAAACTGTAGAAATCGTGCAAGCTTTTAAGATAAGGCTATGCGAGTTTTGAGGACGTGTTGGGTGGTTAGAAACAACTTTATAGCGACGCATCCCCGGCGCTAACGGGTGTCTGAAACTGACGTCGGATCACGGGAGGTAACTATGAACTCAGCACTGCTCACTAGTGGAGGTCAACCATGGTGACGTAAAAGACGCACAGAAGTATGAGGACGGCGACACATGAGAACTTTTGAAACCGACGTCCTTATTTACGTACATAAGGGAGCATAAATGGGCCTTAAACTCGTCACTGTGTAGACGAGGGTCAAATCATTACACCAACACACCGTGGATGATTAGTGTTAGCTTCGATTGCAATGTAATTGCTAGCTCCAGGCCACGACTCATGACTGAGGTGTCAGCTTCTGGTTTTCTAGCAAAAAAAGCTCCGGCTGAAACTTCCAACTGCACTACAACCAAACTGCTGACCCACTATATAATGGACAAATAAAACACAGCTCGATAGGAAAATTGTATTTCCTGTTAGCATCTGCATGTTAGCATTAACTTCAAAGCACCTTTCTTCAACTTTAAGTACCTTTCTTTTAAAATAATTGCATTCATACTTTTGTATATATTCAGCCTGATTTTCTCATTTATAATATCTGCACATTTAACATTAAAACAATGGCCAAATATGATTTTAAACTTTTCCACGTTAAATCCTGACTCACGTTTCTACCAATGTGCAATTCAGGCTTGATTTAAACTGAGCTGGTTGGCTCTTATTATATTTTACTGTCCATCTCTAACCAACAAACATGAAAATACAGCAACCAAAGCATATTTCTCTTTGTAAGTTAATCCTGGTTTGTCAGGGAAAATCAAGAGAATATTAAGGACTTATGGTGCGTTCCAAATGACCTCGGAACTGGGAAGTCGGAACTGGGAACTGGGAAGTCGTTCCAGTTTACAACTCGGGGGAAAAAATATGACAGCATCCACATTAAAGCCATTTTCTCAGGGTCCATTGTCGTTTTAAACCAGCAAAGCAACGAAAACAGTTGTTGACAGACGAGCGTCTCCTGATGAAAACAGGCAGATAGGAGATCTACTAATAGGATTTAAACCTCTGGAATTCCATTCTCATTAATGGATATGTCAGTGTGTGTGTGAGGAGTGATCTGTCAGGTGTGTGTGCGTGTGTGTGGTGCTGCATATGGTAAAACACTCTGCAGGTCTGCTGTTAGTCACACTCCCGCGTCTCAAATTGAATTAGCGTTGACAGCGCACAGCGCCAGCCGCGTGTATGTGTGTGTGCAGTGGGGGCACTAGCTGTTGGCAAGTTATCTGTGTGTGTGTGTGTGAGAGAGACAGAAGAGGGCCTTCCCCCCTGAAATCAATTAAACGAGTATAGGTCTGTAGTTGTGGGGGTGAGAGGGGCACATCCTGTAGAGGGGCTGCCCAGACAGACAGCACCATCTGGGGCAGCAGGCGGATCTGACCCTGGGTTGAGACATGAAAGAAGCGAGGCAGGGATAAGAGGAGAAGAGAGTGCAGGCCAGCGTTAAATCACTCTTTTCTCCCCATCCCGAAACATCACCCCATCCCTTCATCTGCCATCCGATACATCAGCCACGGAGCATCATTCTCACTCAATCACTCCCCACCTCTTTTCTTACCCCCCCCCCCTCTCTGCGTATCTGTCCCAGAAGTGATAACCTGTCATACACAGGAAGCAAAAATAGGGAAGAGCGATCCATCCCTCTGTCAAAGATAGGGGCAAAAAGAAAAAGAATATCTCACATCTCTTGTTCCAAAGCAGTTGATTTATAGGTCTGTGCTAAATAAAACCAATGCCAGTTTCTCTCAAACGCACATACCAACACACGCACACACCTGTAGAGCGGCCCGTTGGAAAAGAGGAATTAGCACTCGCACTTTCTCTCAGCAAGAGGGATGGTTCCTCATGATGGACAGCCCGGGTCAGAGTGTACCTTGTGTTTGTTGGTCATAAGCTGAGTGCTGACAGCCTTCTTCCCGCCCCCCTGCACTAAAACACACAGCTCCATTGATCACCAAACACTCAGCTCAAAAAGAAAGAGTAAAGGACCTGATTTACATTCCTGCAGCCACGACTGAATAAGCTCATTCACGCGAAAAAAGTAGCTATAGATAATGTTGTGGATAAAAAAAAGTCCCACTTTTCCCACAGAAATGTTGAGGGTGCAAGAGCTGTTTGGGTGATTAACACATTCCCTGATGAATGGGCCCAGAGAAAACCTCAAAACACACACACACAGAAACATTTAGGCCAGCTGTTGGGCCACATGTTAAAACTGTTTGTCCTCCACTTGTCTAACCTTTGCTCCCGGATGACACGGGCTTGTCATGCAGCGCATGCCAATGCAATACCCCCGGCATTGACCTCTATCTACACACACCTGTGGCCACGCCGCAGTGTGCACGTATGAACAGAGACAGTTAGAAATTTGTGGCGACTTCTTGTTCTGCCTAATACCGAGGCAGACTTGATAAGAGGAGACAAGGATTTCATGGCATCATGACAAACTTTCTGCTGCTTTTGGCTGTTTCAAACAAAAAGGGAGTGATAGTTGCAGAGCAGTCCTTTCACTGTAACCGTTTACAGCATAGGCATGCCTGATAGGGCACTAGAGGAGCGCTTAATAACTGTTAAACTGCTTTTGCTTTTCACATTACTCACCGAGTGTAATTCAATTTCAGCCACAGCTGGTTTCACTTTCAACTTTACAGCTGAGCTCAGTCATGTCCCATAATCTGACCTGATAAATAACCGGCTTTTATTGAGTTTGCAGAGAAAATAGCGTCCAGTATAAACCTTCACCAGGGACGCACAGTGCCGAGCCCGAACGAGGCTGTGGGGCATGAAGCTGAGCGGGCGGAGGATTGTGTGCATGTGTGCATGCACAGCTGAGCACTCCCAAGGAGGCACATGGCAACTGTTATTAGTAGATAAATGACATGTGCATGTTTGTGTTGAGCGTTTGCGTGTGTCATATACGTTAATCTAATGAAGGCAAAGTGTATTTGCACGTCCGCACTCTGCAGAGACGTCTCTCCTGTTTCAGGATGCCATTTCACATGATTGGAAACAAATGACTCTGGGGTCGAATTTCTCTCCCTTTACTGCCTGTCAATCACCGCGGAATGATCCAGAAACGTTTCCCCCCTTGTGTTATTACAAAGTCGAATCAGCGCAGTTTCCATGTTATTTCAGCCACCACCTACACCAGAATTATGTTGACACATTTTACAGCATGTTCACAAAGTGGGTGAAGGAACAGCCGTGGATATTCATCATCGGGAGGCTGATAAACGGTGAACTCAACAGTCACTTTCAGCCAGTTTTGGGGTCTAGCGTGCACTTAGCGTGTGAAGACGAGTAAGATGTAGCTGATAAATAACCTCCAGCTTGTTGTTCTTCCTTTCAGTGTTGGCACAGATATATAAATACCAAATAATATGTTTGAAAGTGATTATATACATGCAGATTTTTGGGATATTTAGAGAAAAGCTAAACTAACTGGATGCTATATGTAAAAGCAAATATCTCCCTATATGTATAACTATTTGTTTCACTTAATGCCACAAGCTGTTGCAACATTTGCACTCTTGCAAACTACATTTCTGAAGCTTACAATGCAGCATGATGCCATTTGCAGTGTCCGGTTGACAATGCTGCAGAGTGGCAGGTGCAGAGTTGAGCTCTCCTGGTATGAAAGCAATTTGTCTAATTGAAAGATCAGGAATTAGTTGGGAGTTTTAAATGATTGTCCTACGTTGGCAAACATGAAAATGACAGCCAGTATCAAATAACCAGCAAAGATCATGTGTGCCTGCAGACAAAGGGCAGGCTGTCTGATAGCGGTGCACCTGACCTCTCGCTAAAACGTGGGCCATCCCCTGCCCGAGTCCCTAAATTAACTCCTTCCTGCTATTTCCACGTCCAGGGCACGTTAGCCGGCTGCAGCTCTCAGCTATGACAAGTAAATTGCTGTTTGGTTATGACCGTTTGTGGGGAAACAGGCCATTTCCCCCCCGCGCTTTGCCTAAACCGCTCCTCTGCGGAGAGGGAGGGAGATGGCTGCTGCGTTTAGAGGCTGAGCTGAAGGCACAAATTATCACATCAGCAGCTGAACGGGCGTGGCCCCTCTTTGGTACAGACAAGAGAACACAGTGTGATGTTGGCCCAACAGTAGTGAGAGGTTTTCGTTTTACCCAGCGAAACTTAAGAATTACTGTTTCTGTTTTTCTGAAAGGCCACATGACCGAGAAAGTTTTTCATTTACTTTTGGCCCTGAAACGATTCAACAACACGACTATAACAATGACGACACGGATCCGGGCTGCTGCAGAGAGCAAAGGTCTTTGTTCCAGTTTGGTTACAGTCAAACTGCGGCGAATAACGCTTTCTTCAGCGTAACCGATTCACCTCCATGCGTCTCTGATTAGTCCTATTATTGGTAATAAAGTACAGGAATGGAAACTGGCTGCCTGGATTCTGGCAGCTGTTGCTCTTCCCCCCACGAAAAAAATCCCAGAGCGACCCGATGAGCTCATGTTGTTGGTCGAGCCTGACACGGACTCTTCAGAGTAAACACAAAACACACTTTTGTTCAATTTAAGTAAATACTGCCACATACGGTTTGTCCTAACATCATGTCTGTTGCACAGGAGCACACATGCTCGGTTGATGCACATATTGTTTTGTTGTATGGAGACTGTGTGCGGAAGGAGAACATTTCTGAGCTTGTTTGGTCTTAATAAAAACATGAAATACACTTTAATGGGCACTTATGGTCATTTTAACAGTGCTTGTCATGTTTAGAAATAGTCCTGTGACATAGTGCTGATGCTCTTTTGGTTAAAAAAGCCTTTTGGGAAGCTAAAAAAAAAAAAAAAAAAAAAGGGCAGTGAAATATCACAGCATCTATATCCTGCCTGGGCAGAAATGTTTCTATTTACTCCAGATATTTTGGTTCTGGGTTGAGTTTTTTGTGGTGACACATCCAACAGAGTGTAGAAAACCGTTTTTTAAATACAAAAAAAAAAAAAAGAAAAATGTCCGCAAGGTCACATTTCTCCCTGCAGCCTCCATCGGACAGAGAATCAGCCCTTTATGTTTGGTTGCAAGAAGCTTTGGTTGGTAACACTCAATAGGCCGGAGCCCTGAAGAGCCCTCCAGCTGTCAGAAGCAGTGGTTGGTGGTCGGGTGCCACGGAGACTGCCGCAGCAGACAGTCTGTGGTGTCTTCGGCTAGCTTGGCGTGCCGGGAAATAGCTGCGAGTTGGGGGCTCAGGGGAAAGCTGTAGCGGTAAAGACAGTAAGGGCCTGCAGTGTCGGAGAGATCAGGGAGGAGAGAGGACCCCTGCGGGCTGAGTGGGCTGTGGAGCGGGAGGAGGCACGGGGGGCTCCCTGGAGACCCGTGAGGACATGGGTCCCTACAGTGGGGGGGTTTCTTTCCCTGCAGCATGGAGAGGAGCGGGAGGTCTGTTAGCGGAGGAAGCGGCGGGAGGCCTCTCAGTCTGTCTGCTCCCAGGGAGGAGAAGGCCCTGCTGGGCAGCGGGGAGACGGCGGGGGAGACGGCGGACGTCTTCCCGTAGAGGGGGAAAGCGAGGGCGTGGAGCGCGGCGTCGTGGCAGGAGAGCGGGAGAAGTGATGGAGATGAAGAAAAAGGGAGAAGGCTCTTCACGCTGCTAGTCGGTGATCCCGAGCTGCCTGCGGACGGACAAAACCCCAACGTTAAAAACACCCCAAATTCTCCGCTCAGACCAGAGACGACGAGGGAACTGCTGCACGGGTACCTTGGAGCTGGATGGCGAAGGGCTTGAAGTCCAAGCTGAGAGGACCTCTCCAGGGATATGACTCCAAGAGGCCATCCAAAACCCCCCTACACACACACATACACACACACACATATATACTGTAAAAGCAGTGAAAAGTGTTATTCCAAGGATTTAAGTATTGCTTCTGAGAGGTGTGAAATTCTGCACTACACAGTTAAGCTTTATTTGAAGGTTTTACGTGGCTTCACATTTCAGTGGTTGAACTTAAAATCCCTCTTGGGTCCTTTAGTGGAGCATTTTCTGAGCTGAGAAGTAAAAGTGCTGAAGTTCAGGGCTCGGTGACGTTTTCTGTACCTATTCCTTCCTGGATCTCTGAAGCCCTTCGCGAAGGGGTTCCTGTCGATCTTCAGCTTGGTGATCTTGCCCAGGAGAGAAGAACAGACACGGGTTAGAGTGGACGTGTCAGCCGGTGACGTGTTAAGCTAACAATGAGCTCAGCTTTACTACAGCACGGAGAGTGGCAGAGCCTTCCACCCCCTCCTCCCCCATGGGGACTGCATCTCCCAGCAGCCCCTCAGGGCGATCAGCCATGTCAAACAGGGCTCTCGGGGATGGGGGGGGGCTTGTACAGTTTTATTCCCTGCTTTAATAGTCTGTGGACTCCAGCAGTGGGCGCAGTCACAGCTCGTTACTGAGTTTCTGTAATAATATGTTCGCTGATAGTAAAATGAGCCTTGATGAAAAGAGCTGGCAGTCCCTGCAGACGGCTCTGTTACTGGAGGAATGGCAGCCAACAGCAGGGTCAGCTCTCCTGCACGGGAACACACTCACTCACTCACACACACACACACTCACACACACACACACACCCTCTCTGAGCTACTGGCCAAACAGAAAGCAAGGACACTGTGAGTTTATGATGTCACTGAAACCATATGGACCCTCATCAGCTTCACCATGTGCAGATTCATATATTTTTACAGGAGGTCAAACAGCCTCATAACAACAATGACAATGTTTAACATCGGCTTTATGAATATTTTCTTTTCCAGAGAGGGTAAAAGTGTGCTTGGCTGTTCTCTATCAATTTCTCTTTCTCTCCTTTTTTATTCAAACATATAAAGGAAATGAATAAACATTTCTTAGAATATGAAGTGGACATAGTTTCCAAACTCCAAGCTGGTATTTCTAATTATGTCACAGGTTTTTTACGATGTTACGGAGGACGCTTAAAGTTTCAGTGAGTGTTACCTGTTGGTTCTGATACGCTGTGACCGTGGTGAACTCCGTCTCTGGGAAAGAGAAGCTGTGCACCCCTTCAGCTGGCAGCGACTGGATCTGAGACAAATCCATCCGGGGGTCGTGCCGGATGATGTGCACACGTGGCTTGTATTTATGCATCGACTGGAGAATAACCTGGAGAGGAGAGGGTAAAGATGATGTTGGGGAATTTTGTGAAGCACAAACATTTTTAGCATTGCTACACCAGACATCAGAAGCTGATTCATTCTATAAATTTATGCTTTGTGAAGACTTTTTTATACATGTGTACATTTTTATACTTTATACTTGTATACATAATGCCTTGTCTTTGTTTTTGTTTTCTTTTTTGACAAATTCCTTGTATGTGCAAACTTGGTAATAAAGTCCCATTCTGATTCTGATTTTTATTTAAAAAGAGGGAATTTTTGGGGCTTTAAAATGTTGAATCTGGTCAAATAGATACACAAATAAGTAAATATTTTCCCATCTATTAGCAGGCTCCGGCCCCAGGCTAAGCCGTACAGAAAATGGTTGAATAAATAAATAAATCTTAAAGTTTAATCACATTGCTTTTTGTAAATAAAATTTAAAAAAAGGATGCATAATAATTAATTATTCAAACTTTTTTTTGTAGCTCAACTCATTGATATATTTATTTGCTTTGACTTGAATTTGATCCACTTTAAAAAATACTTACAAAATACTTTTTACTAATTTTTGGTAGCAACGGTGATAAAACTGAATTAACAAGATGATTTAAATTATTATTTAAGAAGTATTTAAATATCTGTCAGACAATATTTACTTTGTTATTCATTAAAAAATAATTCAGATCTACATTAAATGAACTGGGAAAACATTACGTATCTTTCAGTTGGAGAATCAATAATAATCTGAACATTTCATGGAACCTGTTCTGATTGGAATTTGACATCTCGCTAAAAAAATGAAGAAGTGTAAATTGTGTTGAAAGAAAAGATAAATTATATTTTATTTTAATTAAATTAAATGAGTATACGTGTTATTGGAAGTTCTTGTTTCTCTCATTTGATTAAGTGGTTTGCGATAAGAATATAAACAGAAACATACAGCTCGACTAAACTTAGTTTTCTTTTTTCCTGTTAAGACAGAAATATATAATTAAAAAAAACAGAATTCAATAAAAGGTAACAGACTCTCCTAAATTAACAAAGCAATTAAACATTTCAATTAGAGCCAGAAAGCATTTTTAATTGATGAAAATAAACTTCATGAGTGTTAAAAAGAAAAAGGAACTTAATATTTTAAGAGATAATAAGAGTTTGTAAACTCAGAATAAAACAAATTATTAGACTGAGAGTTTGTACGTTTCAAAGCTTAATGTTTTTAAATTCATTCCCTTGCTTCTGTCAGAATTTCTCAAATTCCAGGATGGCTTTTATAAACAGGAGGATGAAGTCTAAAGCCTCCTTGTACCTCCCTGACCACCTCATCTGTGCATCTGTGAAGCTCCAACATAAAGTCCTAGAGTCCAGAAGGATTTCCACTTCCTTCCTCTCTTCAACTCTGTGTTTAAACACTGAAGCTGCAGTTAAAAGATCTGACTCTGCTGCTTTACTTTATGTACTATAAAGATGTAATCTGATATCTAAATGTGTTATAAATTATAAATCGAGATATTAACACACAGGAGGAATAAAATAATACATACATCCACCTCTCATCAGTTTCCATTTAAAGGTCCGAGCTGATATTTAGCATCAACACTGCACAGACAGGAAGGACCACGTGGGTTACCTACATGCCCCTTATCGTCCATTTCGTTGTTGGTGAGCTTGACCCGGTCAAAGCTGATGACCTGACGCATCCACGTCTCTCCGGTGCACGGTGAGTCGGGGTGGACGTAGAGGCGGGGAGAGATGCAGGAGTGGTCAGTGTTTCCGGCCACCATCCACTGCGAGCTGTGGTACACATACCTGAGAGAGGCGCAGATGCGGAAGTCAACAGGTTAAAAAAAAAAACAAAAGGGGCAAACAGGTAATATACAGAGGGCAGATTAACACGCACCTGTAGCGCTTGGAGTCAACTGGCATGACGTCCATGGCGACATAATACTGCTGGCAAGGGTCCAGATTGCGCACTTTGACGCGCACAGAAGGGAACATTCTCCTGGTGAGAGAAGAACGCAGCGCATGATCGTCACAAATAAAATAGTTTTTTTTTTTTTTGCATTTTTCTTTGAAGATTGCCCATGATTTTTAATTTAAAGTGTTCACGCAGAGAGAGAAAATCCTGTAACCTCGGCAGAGTTTAGAGGAGAGTTCAGGGGACTCGGGGGGACCACGAGGGGCAACCTCGCTGCAGAGATTTACAGCGTGTGTTGTCGGTAACTGAATAAACGGTACCGATACTTCAGAGGGTATAACTATGTCAAAATAAATCATTTTAAGAGAAACGTAAAATAGTGGCGCGCGTGGCACCTTCTCTGATCACTTACACTTTTCTTTGAAAGTAAAATATTTAGTTAATTTGATCCAGTTTAAGATTACAAGGTTTCTCAGTGTAACTGAGGCCCTGCGTTATCTAAATCAGTTCCAATAAATTTAAGAAATGTCGTATTTGTTCCAAAGTATGGGTTAAACAATAAAAACGCATCCCATTGGACAGAGATATCACGCACAATTTCAGTTCTTCCTACGTGGAGTATGAACTGTTAACTCCCCGCTCATTTGTTTATTAAGGAGTTGTTAAAACGGACTGTTTCTCTGCTTATTACTGATTGGCTGCAGAGCGTTGAAAGAGTTTTACTCCTGATAAATGCACACCTGTAACCGCAGAACAGTTTTATGTAAATGTGCATGGCACTGATAATGCCCGCTGCTCCTCTTTTTTTATTGTTACAGTCAATAAAACACGGAAATGAATAAAGGGATTTTGAATACAAGCCAGCTTTGCCCGTCTAACAGTAAAGCCAGCAGCCACGAGGACTGCTTGCATTTTTACATTAATAATTGCTTTTATATGTAGGAAATGATTCAGGCCTTTTTGACTTTGAGAACCCATGTTGACACTAAGACCAATAAAGGACGCACAGAAGGCCTAACACGAACAAGCTCGGGGACAACTAGGCCAAAAGAGAAAACAGAGAAGCTGCGTCAATGGCACCTATGACCCGTTCACAACAGGCTAAATTGACACAAATTAGAAATAAAAACCGACCTCAGATTTAATACCTGCCAGCTTTAGTGATGATCATCTCCGTTCCGATCTCATAGAATCTCTTCCACAGCTCTGAGCCCTGCAGGTCGACTCGGACCTCTCTGTCCGGCCGGCACTCGCGCTCCTTGGGCTTGCTCTCCTCGCCGGCCTGGTCAAAGTCCTCGGTCCTGGATCTGGCGGTGTGTCCTGGACGGTCGCTGGAGATGTCTCCTGGCCTCCTCGGTGTGGAACATTCTTGCTTCATTCGGCTGAGATATTTGTGCTGGCCTGGAAATATTTTTTTCAAAAGCCTGAGCGTGATAAATATTTAGAAGCGACGTAAAACTTTTTCTTTTTAAATCTTCTTTTTTTCCCCAGCGTGATGATGCTGAGACTAAAATGTTAAATTATAATTAGATCAAATCTAAAGGACTTGAGTCCCTGTTAAAATATGCCTGTTAAATATTTCAGACTAGTTATTTTGTTTCATACAATCCTCTGAGTTATAACTTTAAATTGTAGAAATGAAATAGACCTTGATGGAGCTAAATGATCTTGAAACTGTTGCAGAATTTACGTGTGCGTTTCTAAATTGTGCGTAAAATTCCCACAACTGCCGCTTGTCTCACCGGTGAAGATGCTTCCGTCTCCTCCAGTGTCTCCAGCTGAACTTGATTCGTGTCTCTCCGACACTTTCATCCTCTTGCAGGGCTTCCCGATGAGCGCCTCCACTGAAAAGGCGTGAGCCCGTGAGCTTAGGTCCTGCATCTTTGGCGGAAAACACGCTGTCTGATCCACTCGTGTATCCGCCTGAGCTTTCAGTTTGTGTTCCACGTGAGGTTCGGAGTCCCAGCTAAGTCAGACCAGGACGAGCGGGATGAAAAAAAATCAGTAGATGCAACTACAGCACCTCAGGGAGCCCTTCTTCTTCTCTCGCAGTGGCCCCGTGACGCTGCGTAATTGATCCGGTGCGTTGCCATGTGTTCTCCAAAAAGCGCGTTCTCGTCCAAAATCCTTGATTATTGGCACGCCTCTCCTCCTCGCTGCAATATTTCCCTCTCTCCCCCTTTATCCATTTCAGCGTCTCCCCTGTTTGCTTCGCAGAGGGCTCGCTCCTCTGGCTCCCTTCTGCGCGTCACGGAGAGGGAGGGAGGAGTGCATTCCTTTACACGGGCCTGTGCTGCAAAAAGTGTCTACACGAACTGTGACATTAATCTTAAAATCAATTTGATAAAGATAAATGAAAAAACAGCCCACCATGCAATGAAAATCTCTGTGAAAAGCAAGTGAGTTGACTAGCTACTTTTGAGTTTTATAAACAACCAAATGAGGCAGATAAATATCCAGTGGTTATTAACTGATTATTTACACACCAGGATCAAGTTATTGTTAACTGAAACATGTTTATGTGGCTTGAATTCCACTTTTTGTTGAAGAAATTAAGATTAAACAAATGAGGGATTTTTTTTACAGTGTGCATTTGCTCCTGGTCGTCTTTGCGTTTCCAGGACAACTGGAACAAGCATCTTTACGGGCGATCTGCGACTGTCATCTGATGACACTTTCAACTCAATAAATCCAAGAGTTCTTAATAGAATGAAAAAGTATTCTGACATTTGATCTAATTCAAATCCAGACTTGAATAAATTAGAACCGCAAAATAAGAAGTGATTTGATGGTCTGAAGTGGAATCTGGAATGTGAGTTCCGTGTTTCCTTAGTGCCATGTCTCCCTCAAGGCATTTTTTTTAAGTAGAAAAAAGTCTTTCATTATTTCCCAAAGTTACCTCCCTCCATTCAGACAACCGATAGATAAATAAAATGGATTTTGGGGGGTTTCTGGAAGGAGAGTCAAAGCACAAATATTTAAGTCTGTTAACTCGGGCCATCTGGGAGGTAAAATATCTCCATGGAACTCACTGCTTTTGTGTTGAACTTAACATTTCCTATATTAATTTGAAGGCTTTCCTTCAAGCGCTTTCTTGTCTCCCGTTTCCCCGTTACAGAAGTGGGATTTGTTGTGCCCGACGAGGGGCGTGCGCCTGTCTGGTTCTCATAAACGCGCAGATCAGATGGACTTTGGCGCACCAGGGGGAAGATCTGGGCTGTAATGACAGCTCGGGATTATTACATTACTGCTCGACATGAAATAGATCCGCTTTACACAAATAAAACTCAGCGAAGGCTTTATTTAAAATGTTTTTAAATCACATGGTGTAATTGCTCCGAGGAGAAAACAAATGAGGGCTGTGTTTACGGCACGCTTGGTTTGGTTGGTGATGGAAATCCCTGACAACAGCCGGGAAATGGAGAACTATGACCAACCGGAATCACATGTTCTCCGTCATCAGAGCTTGTTTTAGGACCGCGGTTCTGGATTCGTGTTTATTCTTCTCCAACTTGATGTTTTCTTGCAAAACTGCGACAGAGCGCATCTAACACATCCGCCTCGGTTTGAGACAGAGAGAGGAAAAACGCAACGTAACAGTGTGGCTTTGCGCGCGCAGGCCCGCTGCCGCCTCTAATTGAAATAAGACGTAATAAACTAATAGAAATAGTCAATGTAGTTTCCATCCACACACGTCTGACAGAGCACTTTCCCCGTGTTGTCTTCAGCAGCCAGCTCATAAATCTTCCTCACGGGATTACGAGATGTCAGCAGAGAGGTGATGGGCGCGCGCATGCGGGTGACCTCCCTCTCCGCCTGCCGTTGCTAAGAACAACAGGAAGCTCCATCTCGGTGCTTTCTGTTTCCTAATCCAGCGCAAATTTTGCGTTTGTCCCGTTCAGGGATACACATGTTTCCTCTTATTAAGCACAATAGGAGCGCTTGGCGGAAACGAGAGTCTCAAATCCAATTTGGCTGAGGCCTCAGGTTTCCATTAATGCGGAAGTTTGATGATCAGCTGCAATTAGGCTTCCCCATCATGTTGCGCCTTCAGGCTCGCTGGCATGCTGTTGATTTGCATCCACGGCCTAATTCATAATCATTTGCAAATAATTGGTTAGCTATTGAAGCCCAGAGGCTTTTCGAGTCATTTTAACTCTAGCTGTTCAGAAAATTAGTCTTTGGAGTGCTTTATTTGCTTTTCACTTGTGTACCTGAAGTGTGTGTGTTTTTCAACTGCAGGCCCAGTGAGTAATCACGACCACTTGTGAACCCATAGTAGGCATGTGTCTGTACTGTACATGTGCACACCCACAGCTTGCAGTGTTTGTGTGTTTATAAACAGGCCTGTCTGTCTGTTTCTCACTGCTGAATGGATGTGACGGGCCCCCTGATGGTTTGTTTTAAGTTGGATCCTGATGCTGAGCAGTTAGTGTGTGTATGCATGTGTGTGAGGGAGTTATTCTAGGTGCTGGCTGCGGGAGCGGATGCCCTCTCACTGCCAAATGTCAAACTTCCACCGCCCGTCTGCTGTGACATTTGCAGAGTGTTTAAATGTAAAATGCTGTAAACACTTAGTGCATTGTGCCACTAATGGGATGCGAGTTCTCCGTCTTGGACATGAGTGAAGGCTCACCTGGAACACACAAACTGCTCTGCGACAATGATGTGCTAAATGTTTCCAAAGCTGGTTTTTAATGTGTTTGAACCTGAAAAGAGAGTGTTTGTGTGTGTGTGTGTGTGTGTGTGGGGGGGGGGGGATTGATGTACGTTGAGCTGTTTGTTACTGATATTACTGCTTCTGTTCTCCAGTCCATCATGTGAGGAAAGATGGAAAAGCAGAACCAAACAAAGGCAACTAACTGAGAGCATTTTGCAACATGACGGATTATAGAGACAGATTCTGTTGACCCTGACTTGTCATCAGCTGCATGATGTGTGTGCATGTAAAATATCACATCTGCTGCTCAGAACCTGCGTGTTGCACCTCTGCCTGAGGGTGCACAGCATCTCTCAGACAGCCGAGTCCCTGTAGTAAGTCTCCCTGCGCAGGAATAAAGGTTTTCTTTAATGGAAAAGTCTGTAAAAAAAACTCATCACAACTTTCTCGGCCTGCAAGAAGTTAATCGACTGTGTCATTTACACAGCTGCAAGTTTCATGTACTGATGAAACTTGTCCAAAACTTCAATTTATCTGCAGGTGAAAGTTTGGTTTATGAGAGGAAGGAAGATCACACCCCTCTAACATTAAAATCACTGGAATATCTATTGTTAACACCATTTGCTCATGTTATTCATATGATGATTTAAATAATAATTCAAATTCACCCCAAATTTTACAGAACAATGCACTCTGAATGATCAAGAGTTATGGATGTGCATAGTTAAAAAGAGTCATTCATTCTCAGGAGTTAATACTCAAAGTCAATCTGATCCAGAAAGAAGACAAAAAATAAATAAATTAGAAACTAGAACCAGAGAAGACAGCAAAGGGTTCCCCAGTCATTCATGGAAAGTACAGAGATACTTTTACATTACTTAATCAAAGGCAAATGTACAAATGTTTTCATTCTATTTGACAACCTTCCAGTTCAGTTTGATAGTACAAAATATAAGGAGCCAGTCATTTTTGTTTAAAATAAAATACCCAAATAGTGATGCAATTTTACAGCTTGATAAAAAAAATCCAATCTACAATTAATGAACACTTTTCAGGAAATGAATTATTATAAAAATTGACCTTCAGTGTAAAGAATACTTTTACTTTTGGCACTTAGAGTATACAGTACGATGCAGAAAGACTTGTTTTTTTTTAAAGTGTTCTTGAGCAGTAAGTGTCCTGCTTTCAGAAGGTCTTTCAAAGTTTATGTCAGAAAATAATGGCACATTTTTTAAAACTTATTAGCAATCCAGTTCTTATACCAGAACATTTGTAAAGAAAACAGTTATTTCACTGCAATAATTATCACTGACCAATGATAATCTAAGCATTAAAAAGACACCCAACTCAAGGGATGAACCAGTGTTCACTCCAGAGCAAAGAATCCATCTAATTGGGGTCATCTGACTGGTCATTTGCAGCAAATACACATTTGTTCCTATTTCCTCAGTTACATCTATGAAGAAGGTCAAAGTGAACACAGAATGACGGACATGCTATCTGTTGAAAACTTGGCATATCTCAGCATACTGTGTGGTGTGTTCTTAAAATAAGTAGAAAAAATTGACAAATAGAGGACAAAAAAGCAATTGTCATGTCGAAAAAACCATCAAAGATGAACAGCGTCTGAAAGTGATTAAGAAATAGGAAAATACCCACAAAAGAACAGGCACGGGATCCAAGACATGCATCTGGACCCTCAGTTGATCCATCTGTCCATGAGGCCTCATCAGAAATGGTCTCCATGGAAGGGTGGCTGTCACGAAGCTGTTCTCAAGGAAAGGAAACGGGGAGAAAAGGCTGAAGTGTGCCAAATGACACAAGAACTGGACCGAAAATCAGTGGCAACAGGTCTGATGGAGGGATAAATCCTCCCAGAGCTCAACAGGTCTGATGGAGGGATAAATCCTCCCCAGAGCTCAACAGGTCTGATGGAGGGATAAATCCTCCCCAGAGCTCAAGATTTTTTAATCAATGAACAAAGAACTAAACAAAAAGCAGCCAAATCTAAAAAAAAGCTGTTTTGAAATGTCCTTAAAGAAACCTGGAGAACTATTCCTTAAGATGCAAGACAACATGTCTACGAGGGTTCAGGCTGTGTTGAGGAGTAAAGCTGCTCAGACCAAATTTAGACTTTTTAGCTTGTTAGACTCATACATAAATCAGTTTTATATGTTGTGTTTACATATATGTTTTTATATTTAAATAAATTGCTGCACCTTTTTCCCATTTTCTGGGATATCTATTAAAAGACTTTTGCACAGTATTATCTGTAGTTCAGAGAGAGGAGGAGATGCTGAGGCAGGACAGCTTTAGTACTCAGAGCTGTGACTTAGTCTACACTAAATACACAGCATGTGTAAACCTTACACAAACTGCAACTGGTTCAGAATTAGCTAGAACTCCATTTTCCCATCACATCACACCGGTCTTGCAGCAGCTCTATTGGGTTCCCACCTCATACTGCATTCAATTTAAAATCTTACTTACAAGGCCATATTCTCGCTCTTCCATACATCTCAGATCTCATCCATATCGTAAAAATTAACATTTACTCTAACATCACAAATTTTTTGCAATTATAATGAGTCAAAGTCACATTTAGATTTTATTACAGTTCTATGGATGATGATGTACTTTGGAACAATACTTTATCTCTGTGTTTATAATTCTATCTGTTAATGGGCATGTTTTCCTTTAGTGTTTCATTACATAGATTAATTTAAGTTATAGAATTCTTGTACTCTTTGATTCGACCCTTTAACATTGTATGTGTCATATCTGAAATATGCCGTTTCTGGGACCTTTTGCATCACTTTATGGTAAAAACTTTATTAAAAACCCTGTTGTACTCAATCTGATTCGTGTCTTCTGCCCCCTGATGGAGACAATAATAATACAATAATGCACTACAATAATTTTGACATATCACATGGTAATAAAAGGCTATATAAAAATGTGTTTTTTTTTTTTTTTTACATTTTGTTACAGGGCCAAATAAAGACTTCACATAAAAAAAAACAAAAAAAAATTTTCTTCCCATTTTGTATTGGGTCGGGCTTTAAAGGGTTAAATATATTTGTGTTGATGAAAGTAGTTTGTATGTGTCTGGACAATATTACAATGAAACAAATATTCCAACAGATGTTTTCAACTAAAAAAATGACAGAAATAATGAAGTAAAATAATCTTGTATTCATTTTAGCCAAAAAACAGTTAAAAAAAACTTATTGTCAATGATGAATAGAATATTTCACATTCTAAACTTCTGCTTGTTCAGATGTCCTCTCCACTCTATGACATCATACCGCAAATAAACAAAGACATTTGTCTTCCAGGAGACTCTGTGGACCACTTTTATGTCCTTACACATGTCAAAATCAAACCTACGCCCTTGTAGTCATATGTGAGCAATCTGTGAACACAACAAACACTTATTGGTTGAACAGTATTTGTCAGTCAGTGTGTAAACATTGCTGTAGATACATTTATGACATCATTATTATTATAAGTTGAAGCTGATAAACACCTGGCCTGGTTTATTCAGGTAAATGTAGATCAGAGTGCTTTACAGATGGCTGACATATAGAACAGAACATACAAAATTGTAAAAAAGAAAATAAAAAAGTAAAAAAATAGACTTAATAAAGAGTAACAAGGCTATTATTAACAAATTCACTATCTACTAACTAGTAGTCACAGTCTGACAGGCCTTTGTTGCATAAGCAAACAAACAAAAAAACCACAGGAAAACCTCCCCACACGTTAAATTTAGCAAGCAGAGTTCTTATAAAATGTTCATTTAATGCAGTTTCTGCAAAATCTGCATAGAAGCTTCAAAGCTTCTGAAATAACAAAGATAATAAAAAATAAAAAAATGCATGTTTTCTTATTTTTTAATTAAAAAAAACTCATAATTAAAGGTTCGTTTTGCCCAAGCTGTTCCCAC
Organism: Atherinosoma microstoma; assembly: GCA_037177055.1. Taxonomy (NCBI): domain Eukaryota; kingdom Metazoa; phylum Chordata; class Actinopteri; order Atheriniformes; family Atherinidae; genus Atherinosoma; species Atherinosoma microstoma. Next base: position 29,713,641 of record JBBBVU010000007.1, read on the forward strand.
TTTAATATGAGCAAATAACTCAGGTTTGGACTGAACAGATACATGACATCCATCAGTCCATCAGTCCCATGTTGAAAACTTACTGACTTACAGTATATAGTGCCGTGAAGTGTGCATGTGATTCCTTAAATAGTCTAAATGTAGCCTTGTTTTTGCTGATCTGAGTGTGTTGATGCTAATTTTGCTACAGAAACAACTTCCCTTACATGTTCTGTCCTGCTGCCACAAATAATGAAACAAGCTTGTTCCACTTGTCTCCCTGTGACGACATACTAACTTCTACATGAGGAAAATTTCATTCCATCACAAAGCAGATATTTGTCTATTTTATTCTGTTTTTTCTACTCAAAACCAGGTTAAAACAGCACTAAGAGCAGCCAACACCTCAGATTGATCCACATATTTCTGATACCAAGTTTATTTGTACAGCACATTTTCTGTTCAAAACAAATCAAAGTGCTTTACATAAAACATTAAAAGCATTACAGAGAGTGTAAAGAAAGCGTTAAAAAGTAGCAAAAGGCAGAAAAATAGCAAAAACCCCAATAAAATCATTCAAAAATGAATGATAGATTAATTTAAAAAAGAAAATTACATTAATTTAAAAACTGTTAACCGTTGGATTTGTGTTTTTGTCGTTGTTCATGCAGGAGATCCCTCCAAAGTCATAGCAAGCAATAAAAGTGTACATGTGTAACTTTCCTTCCCCTCCCTCTGCAGCTCCTCTGCAGCTCTGCTCTCTGCACTGGCAACATTTTAGGGATCCTGGCCATGAGGCCCAGTACTGCTGCCCTCTTCCCCGCCCACAATTGTAGAAAGATTTAATGGCTCATGTGCCACAGCATCCAGCCTTCTCTGGCTCCTTCTGCCTCAGCCCGATCAGGCGGGTGACAAGCGATGAGGGCGAGAGGAAAACAGAAAAGGAAGGGTAACATCTCTGCCAAGATGCAGCCTCCTTCTTTCACCACAAGTGTGTTGTGAATTATCTTCTCCTTCTCCCTCTGTTCTCTCTTTCTCCTCCTAAGCCTTTAGTTATCCCCTGCTACTCACCCTCTTCCCATTAAACACATATAGATCTTCATCTGTCCGCAATGCTTTCACGAGGCCAACTGTGAATCCGACTCTACGGCACGTCTATCTCACTTTGTTTGGATAGCTAATTCTTTTTGATGAAAATTGTCTTTCCTCTCTCTCTCTGTCTCTCTGACTGCCAGTAACTGTGTGGTTAATGCTTGTGGTTAAAAGAAACAAAAACAGGCGTAATTGATAATGAGAGTCAGACTCTGCATGTGTGGGGATCTCTGCCCAGCGTTTTTTCTCCATCGTGGGCGCCCCAGACAAGCAGCCAAGCAGGAACAGGGCAACTGGGATCCCCGGGGCTTTGGGGAGTTGGGATTTGGGAATGGGAATTATTTTACCCAGAAGGATGTCAAGGTTTGGAAAAGTAATCCACAAGGTGTTAGTATAATTTCCTAACACCGTAATGAGCAATTTAGGACATGAATTTGGATTATTTGAATGAAATGCAACATAAAAGTGAGAAACTTAAACACCCTTCTTGGTTTTTAGCTCATTTAGAGTTTGAAATGTGCTGGGAGCTCCTGTTTCGTATTGTTAGCATGTTTGGTGAAGGGACGTAGCAATTACCAAAGCTAAATTGTATGTGTCTTTTTCTGTTTTCGCCCCTCTGAGGACAATCGGCCTGAGCACAAATATTTTTTATCGAAGCCGCACCACAGTGGAGGGTTATTATTTTTAGTTTTCTCTGATAAATGAGGGGTTTCATATATCTGGATGTGGTTGAGGGAGAAGAAGAATGAAATCTTAGGAGCAAAGAGAGAAGGGGTGGGGGTGGGGGGGGATCTGGCAGAGCTACAAAAGCTTTTAAAACAACATGTGAAAAATCAGCAGTTCTTTAACAGTTAGCTTGTCATTTTTATTTGCCTCTTCAGATGGTGGCAGCCGCTGTCTTTCAGGCTGTGCCAGCTGGGATTGGCTGCTGGCTGGAAGGCCAGGCCTGGCCCCAGTTAGCACTCTTATTATCATCACCACACACTGCAATTCACATGCCAATCACTGCTCAGAGCAGAGCAGGGCTGAGGGGAGAGGGGCTAGTTAGAGGGGGGGGGGGGGCGTCGGCTGGGATGACAGGACGGGCGGGGTGGGGACCCAATGCTGAATACTTCCAGCAGGACCTAATCGGACCTTTCATTCCCATGTCTCTGCAGAATGAGCTGGGATAAAGGCTGTGATTGGTTGTACGCGGCTGGCCTGGAGGTTGTGCTGGAGCGGCTGCTGTTAGAAGAGGAGTGACCTCCGAAGAAGGTTAAACTGTCAGAGTTTGGCCGGTCTGGTCTGGCTCGAGTTAGCCGGGGGTGGACCAGGATAGTCGGAGCAAAGAACAAGAGAAGAGGAAATACTTTTAATCTAGCAAGAATTCTATGTTTTCAAGCCAAAAGTCACAAAGATTAAAATTCTTGCCTCAGTTAAAGAACAGCACTGTGCATAAATAGTTCAGGCAATGTGTTTTAAGAAGAAAACTATATTTCCCCATGGAATTAACTGCTACCTTGTTTACATGAGTGTTTCCACCAGATCTTCTTTATACTTCGGCAGTTTTGAATATTTTTACTAAGTGGATATTAGAAACTCTGTGTTCATTAAAATCAGTTTATTGCCCATATTTTTGTGGAACACACAGAAAACATTTGTTAGCAGAATCAAATCATTGATGGTTTGGTCTTTTCTTAAGATTAGCTGAGAAATATGAAACATTATCTTTTAACAAAGGACATGCAGCTCAGCTAGATGCAACATTTCGTCCTCTTAAGCTGTGGCTGTATTTTTCTCTTTGGGAAATCTGACTTGACACCCCAGGTGCCATCTCAGGTGGTTGACAAGTCACTGAAAGAAGAGAAATAAGAAGTAGATTTTGAAATGGTTTCCTAATTAGTCATCCTTTAAGAAATATTGACATTTGGCTGTATATTTCTAGGAGAGATTTTGTCCCTTTGCAAGTACAACTACTAGTGTGATGCTAGCCTGAAGCTAACAGTGCTAATCTAGTTATTTGCTAGCACTAGATTAGCTTAAAGATAATGTGGGGAAACCATGTCATTTTTAGTTTTCAGTGAGTGTATTTAAGAACTACACATCAGTTAATCAAGATTTTCACATTGGAGCAGAAAATAAACCATGAAGAGTATCTCAGCATTCATTACTTAGTGCTGACTAAGCTAGCGCTACTTGATCCAGTTTGCTTAAAACAGGAGGCTAGTAAGGGAGCTAGTTGTTTTAAAGTAATCTACTGCATAAAAATGTGTCTCATTTTGTATAGGAAGGTGTAATAATGTAGATCATTTTTAGTTTTAATTCTGACTTTTATATGAAGAAGAAAGTACACAGTAGAGGTCTAGATCTTTGCCCGAACCCGTTGGGTCGGGTTTAATTTCTAGCATTCCACACCGGCTCTGACCTATTTTCGGAAATATCATTATTTCCTTTCTTAATATATGACCCCACCTGATAAAGTCTTACACACCCTCTGCCTCCCCCCCATGTATAAAAGTCTAGCTCCGCCACTGTTTCTCTTATTATTTGTGCTGCTGCTATCTTGGCCAGGACGCTCTTGTAAAAGGGATTTTTAATCCCGACAAGTCCATTTTCCTGGTTAAATAAAAAAGTTAATAAATAAATGATTAAATGAACTAATTTGTGGAAATGATGCTTTACCCATGAAGTTCCTACTATAATCTGTTTACAATTGCAATTGTGCATTAGTGTAACAGATGTTTCAACTTGGCTTGTCATGTACTATCAAAATAAACAGAAAAGTTGGTAAATTTTCTAAAATACAATGAAAACCTTAGACACCATGCTTTTGTCATTGTCTGAGAAACTCTAGTTGACATGTTTTTCCCCAGTTGATGCAGCCTCTTTGCATCCGCTGGTGAGAGAGCTGACTGATCGGCTGTTCAGCGTATAAGAGATGAGTGCATGACAAAGGGACAACAGAAAACAAATGTTCGACTTAACTTGTCACGCAGCTTTCTCATTGTTTTGCTCCTCATTTCTCCAAAACAACTAACATGTTCGCAACAATGTGGCCATGTGGAGTAGAGAAACTAAAAACCCACTGATCATCATGACGCAAGCAGAACCAGCTCTGAATGACTTTACCATAAACCACAAAGTGCAAGCCGCAGTTTTTTTCTGTTTATTTATTTTCATCTATGTGGTCTTCCTGTTTTTCATATTTCATAGCACTCATTCTACCACCACCCTTCTGCAGAGAGGAAGTTTCTCTTCTTGTTCAGGTGTAGACTGTGTGTCCTAGTCAGCACATCCATCACATCTCTCTCTGGCCACCCCACCTCCTCAGCTATACTTCACCTACCACCTGCAGATCATGGCAGAAACCCTTGTTTTAGGCAGGGTTACATGTCCACCTGTGGAGTGCTCTGTCATGATCTGTTCCAGGATTGATTTCCCTGTCATGGAGTCTGAGCTAAAAACCTTCTCAACACATTATTAGCAAAATCTTTGATTGCAACAAGCCCTCCAACTTTATATACCTCCAATTTGATTGAAAATGTCTCATTTTTTAAATCTGTATTTATCAGACACAAGTTTCAAGAAATAATTTTAACTGTCTTCTCTGACCAACTTTATTGTATTTAAAAAATATAACATCTAAAATTCAGTGCTGATAACACACAAACAGAAAAGTTTATAGAATATATTATTAGCAGGTGAGGGTGTCAGGATTAGGTATAAAAGGAGCATCTACAAAATATTTAGTCTTTCCAATTAAGTATGGGTCTGATGAATCAGAGAATCATCAATAAGTTGCCAAATAGATATTTTTATGCAGGTTTGCACAGAAAGCAGACACTGCTGTGTTTGTTTTTACTGTTTTCAACATCTGTAGTTCAGAATATTACTAAAAGATTCAGGGGGAAATCTCAGTGTTTAAAGGCCAAGTTGAGAAACCACAGGATATGGTTGGCCGGTAGACTGTTGGCTACTTTGCAAAGGAAACCATACTGCCACTAAGATCAGTATCACCACACGGGCTCAGAAGTACCTTGGAAAACTAAGTCTTATAGTCCACACGTTTTTTTTCTTACAGTTATTTCCTCAGTTTTTCTTCTGATTTGGTTTTCTACATTTTCAACTTTAACACCATTGACTTTATACTAGAAAAAAAAGACAAACCAGAATTTATGAACTTCAGGTCACTGACAAAAATCCAGTATAGCGCTTTACCACTGGAAGTCACTATCAAGGGCCAGGCCAAAAGGGTGGGCAGGAGGGCAGGGGGGCACCATTGGAATCTGACTGCCTCCCCAGGTGCTACATACAAGTATAGACAATCAATTTCTGACAAATATTTAGTGTAAATTGAGCTTTACCTGGGTAAACCTAAATGAATGCTGCATGTAATGTACTTCTATATATGTTCTACATCAACTACCATGTTCTTGATTGAAATGCAGCTTTTACACAGCATCATCTCACCAAACCGCCTACATGGATGATATTTGTCATTTTAAACTGTTTACATTTTATATAGGATGTAAAAGTTATAAAAGATAATTATTAAAAAAGTTATTTACTAGATATGATGACTGGCAAAAATTGAGCAACCGAGAATGCTGAAGAAACACTGTTAAAAACATAGGATTTGTCTCAAAGCAAGTTTTTTCTAATGATCAATGAAGGCTAAGTCTGTGCATCAGTGACTGAAGGCAATGCAGGTTCATTGGAAGAAACAATTGTCAATGAAAGAATATCACTGCCTTTTTGCATTTACAAATGTGATTTTACTTGTTACATTAGGTAATCAATTTAGTTGTAAAATTGGGATAATTATTTCCTGAAATGAAGACTTTTTTTTAAAGGTCTCATTTAAATGTGCCACTGTTTTTCCCAGTCTGTCCCCCTGCTGGTCTGTACCAACGTGGCTGACCAAAGTGCTGTACAATTAAATGAAAATGAAATAAGATAGAGCAATAAATAAAGGATATATATAACATTAAAACCTTGGACCAAAATTGGGCTGCTGCATTTTGAACAACTTGCAGTCTGACTATGCAGGCCTGGCTGCATAATGTCATATAATATAATATCATAAAAACCATGCCATACCGTACCAACTTTATTTATAAAGCACTTAAAAACAACCAAAGCTGAACAAAGTACATGAGTAAAATCATAATACAAAATAAAAACAAACACAAAATATAGAAACAAATAAAAACATCAGACATAAAAACAACTAAAAGTCACCACACTCAAACCAATTTAAAAAAAAATAAGATCAAACAAATAAAACTAAACCTTGCTGGTAATAAAAAAAAGCCAAAGAATAAAAATGGGTTTCAAGACAAGTTTTAAAAATGGACAATGAAGGGGCCTCTCTAATGTGCAAAGGTAAATGATTCCCCAACTGTGCATCAACAATAGAGAAGGCCCTGTCCCCTCTGAGCGTCCTCCTGGACCTCGGTACCTGCAGGAGCAGCTGGTCAGCCGACCTGAGGGGCCGAGAAGGTGAGTAGGGGTGACGAAGCTCAGAGAGGTAAGGCGGGACGAGATTATTCAAACATTTAAATGCAAATAAAATCATTTTAAAATGTAGCTTAGAATGGACAAGCAGCCATGGGAGTGAAGCCAGGACAGGAGTGATATGCTCTCTTCTACAAGTACTTGTTAAACTCCTATTTTATCTTATTTTATTCAATTTACATAATTTTTATCACTTTATTTTATTTATCCATCTTATCTTTTTATCCCTTTGTCAGCTTAACACCTGTTATTTATATTCTTGGTGTTTAAGTTTCCCCAATACAATTGGTGAAGGGTCAAGGCCAGCGCTGGTCGAGAGCATCATTTTATGTATGTGTGGGTATTTGTTATGTATGTGTGTGACTTATTGATTTGTGGACAAGGCCTCTTTGTTGTTGTTGTTTTTTTGTTTTTGTATGTTAAGCACTTTGCACTTTTTTCTATTTTATTTTTTTTATTTCTTATCTGTAATGCTTTTAATGTTTTATGTAAAGCACTATGAATTGTCTTAAACCTGAACATGTGCTATACAAATAAACTTGCCTTGCAATTTGTTTTGTACAAAAAGTGCTTTATAAATAAAGTTTGCTTGATTGATATTAATCCCAAAGGAAATTTGTAGTTAGATAATAATAATATAACTTATTGTCTAAATGTAGATGATAAACAGAAACCAGAAGGATACAAAGGTCAAAATCTGGCCAGTATATCCAGCATGCACTTATCAGTTTTCTAAGGATTACCAGTGATCCAGCTAAAAAAACTTTTTTGGGACATTTATTCTAAATCTTTTGGAAGCAGCAGGAAGATGTGGAAGTAACACCTTTTACAAATGACATTGCAAACTTGAACTTTTTATTTGGAGTGACGTTTTCAGCCACATGATAATTAAGTGAAAATTCAGTCTGAAACGTTCTCAGTCGATAAGCAGGAGGTTTCCATATAAACTAAATGGGTTGCAACTGCTGGAGCTTGGCCCGCGCCCCTTGCAGTTTCTCCAAATGCCACCACCGCTGATATGCTGTGACACAGCACCTGCAGACATGAAAAAAAAAAACACACATTCCAGGTTTTGACCCTGAAGTTGAAGATGGAGAAATGAATTAATTTGGCTACTGCACCAGTGAAGCCATAATTCAAAAGAAGTCATTCAAACTTCCCCTCGGTCACATGCAGAATGTCCTCAGATATATAGAAAGAAATTCCTCTTTTTGATTTTATTCCCGTACCCAAGGGACTTTCTGCAGTGCTGTAGAGACACTATAATTTAAACTCTGCTGAAATGGGAGCTCAAAAGACAGCATGCTATTTCAATCAAAAGCCCAGTTCTAGCCCCATCATTCTGCCTGCCAAGGCATGGTCTAACACACACACATGCACACACACATGCACACACACACAGAGCCGGCCTGCCAGCGTGTGGTTTGCTTTCACGATGCCTTAATGCCTTGTGGTTAGAGCTCTATCAGGGCCATGAGAAATGATTTATTAGTGGCTCCCGCCTGTATTTATAGATAATGATCCTCCGTCACTGTTAATAAAGAGATCCATTCTCAGTCTGGAAACACTGCACCTCTTTAAGGGATTACTGTCACTGCTAAACAATAGCTGTTCCTCCATAGAGACCCTTGTAGCACGTGTGTTTAGGTGTGTGTTGAAAGTGTATTGCTGTTATAGGAGCGGTGAAAACAGCGAAGAGTTAATCCATCTGCGCTCCTTAACACGGCCTCGTTTATTAAAGAGACGCATTTATGTTCACACAAAATGATTTTCCCGTTATGGTTGCCGTGGGAGCTTTTTGTAGCCTTCCCTTCAGACAGATCCGTTTTTATCGAAGCTCCCATTCACTGTGGCTCAGATGGTGGAGGAGCAGAAATAAGCCAACTTCTGTACTTTTATCTGTCTATATGTCAGTCACATGTACACATCTGTGTGTGTGTGTGTGTGTGTGTGTGTGTGGTGATGATGAGGGTGAAAGGGAGATGTGGAGACACATGAGAGCTCTGGCAGTGAAGTGTGTTTGTGTGACATCATCCTGTCTCCTTCTGGTTCCAATCAGCCCATCCTCCCCTGTTAATGACACCTGATAGATTAATGACTGATAAAAAGTGTGTGTGTCTGCATGTGTGTGTGTGTCTGATTGTCTGGAAGGACTTTCCAGCATTTCAGAAGTCTAAGCCCTGGTCAGGATGTAGTTATGGAGCGCTAATTTGAGAGCTGTCTGATTGCAGGCTTTCTGTGGGCCCCTACCAGACACACACACACACACACACACACACACACACACACACACACACACACACACACACACACACACACACACA
>JBBBVU010000007.1:29730854-29746704 GCA_037177055.1 Atherinosoma microstoma
ATTATTATTATTATTATTATTATTATTATTATTATTATTATTATTATTATTATTATTATTATTATTATTAATACTAATACTAATGAATTATTATATTTATTATTATTATTACTATTATCATTATATTATATTATATCATTATTAATAATACTAATATATTATTATTATTTTATTTATTATTATTATTATTATATAATATTTATTAATAATAATTTATTATTATTATTATTATTATAACAACATTGAGGGAGACGACCGCCTTTCCTATGTTTTGACTGTGGTCTGTTGTGATGTGGGTCAGTTAATCTTCTGTCAGACTCCAAGATGAGAGCCAATACTTTAATCTCTGTGCTAGGGCCTCACCTGTCTGGTCGAAATCAGACACTATAAAATCACCCATCAGGCTCAAGTACGCTGCTGATTGAACATGTCGGGGAGCGCTACGTTTGTAAATTAGTAACAGAAAATTCATTATTTTCCATATTCTCTCATGTTGTACAGTGTTTATTCGGGTTATATTTTTGCTCGGCTTCATCGTGCTGGACGTTGTGGTGACGTGTAATGTGATTAGAGTTATGTGGAGCTACAACCAGAGTAATACACGCTTCACAATACAACTAGCACTGGTTTACATCGTCTGGCTTAAATCCAAAATACTTCCACACCGTCAGATGCCAACCGTTTTGGGTCACCAGTTTGATTCTGGTGGGTGGGGGACTCGACACCACCACTTGGGTTTTTAGTCTCCATCCATTAAACCCTCTTTACCGCAGAGATCAGACTTTCCTCCGCAAACTCTCGCAGACTCTTTCCAAACGCTGACCTGCAGGCGGACGTCCCCCGCTGAGCGTGGAGGGAGGAGGCAGCGGCAGTGCTGCGTTTGGGGGCGCTCGTAAAGATCCGTGAGGAAAATGGGAGCATTTGTTTGTGATGCAGCTCGTCATAGAAAATGCTTCAGAATCGCCGCGTGTAGAAACGAGATCTCATGTATGTGAGAATCGAGATGGCGATCTATTGTGTAGCCTTACTTCCTGTTAACCTCAGATGTTCTTTGTCAATGCCCTGACTGATCAGTAGTGTTCCCTTTGATTTGAAGCCCTACAGCGAGCCAGGTATGATCACATGTTGCCTTCTTTCAGAAGTTGCATGATTATTTCAGATTGGACAGTTTGTGTCACATGATCCATGTTGTAAAACGTCCAAGTCTGCATCAGCACCAATCCAGCAGCTAAATGAAGACAGAGAAACTCTCCCAACAGGTCAGAGACTAAGTTCTGGATAAGTACAGATTAGGGTTCCATGAAAAGCAAAGATAAAAACACAACAACAAATCTGCCATGAAAGGACAGACCACCAAAACTCAGAGTTTACTCCCTAAATGTGAAAAATAGTTCAAATATGACTAAAACTCAAGGAAAATGTAACATGTTGTCGAAACTGAGTATCTTGCGTTCACTCATGAACACCAGATCCACAGTGAAGCACGGCGGTGGCAGCTTCATGCTGCCGGGAGGTTTTATATCAACAGGGAAATTGGCCAGATGTTGCTAAATGCTGCAAGTTCTTGAGGAAAGAATGTGTCAGTCCTCCAGAGATAGGAGACTGGGATGGAGGTTCACCATCCAGCAGGGTAATGACCCTAAACATACGGCTGAAGCAGCATTCCTCTTCAGGGATTTTTAAGGGCAATGGCCTCGTCAAAGCCAAGACTGGGTGGTACTGTTTAAAAACTGCTGTACTCCAACAGAAGTCATCCATCTACAAGGAGCTAAAACAGCGTTTCTTTGAGGTTTGGTCAAAGATCTAAGTGCCTCACATGATACAAACCCTGCAAAAGTCTGCTTTAATTGCAGGTTGTAAGGAAAAAAATAGGAAATTTGCCAAAGAGTTTGCATGCTTTCCCAAGATAATGTAGATTTAAGTGATTTTCGAGACATAAAACAGGTATTTTAAAGGGGAAAAACCCTTCTGCATGTGTAATATTGTTGCGTACAGATGCATTTCTGGGGCTTTACTAGTGGTAACAGTGAAACATTTTTTAAAAGTATACATGTTGCGTGCTTGCAAAGAAAATATTTATTCTCTAGCCCGAATAGGCTGTATTATGGCTTAAAGGTTTAATATCTCTTCTTTAGAGACGTAAACTTCTGTCTGTATCGTGTGCCGTGATTGGAAATCTTAATCCATTCAGACCTGACATGCCCTTTAAACATGCACACACACACACACACACACAGACACACACACAGACACACTGATACGTTGCATCAGGTCTGAGTGGGTCTGTCATACTGTCACTGTACCCAGTCCCAGCTTGGGCTTTGGTTGCCCCTGGCAGCCTCAGGCACCACAGCTGCTGCAGAATAATGTTTCCTAAGCTGGTGCAGTTTGTGAAACGGCCGAACACAACCGAACCGCTGCCTGCTCAGACTTGCATGACACCAGCTGACCGGCTGAGGCTCTTTGTGTATGTCTTAGTGTTAAAATACAACGCAGGATGGAAAATCCGATTTTCTTAAAGGTGAAATAGAATTAAATGAAGTGAAAGAATTGTGAGCGTTTGTCTTTAAATCTTTTATTTATTTACTTTTCTAAGAAGCTTCCAGAATGCCATGTGTGTGTGCGCCAGAAATGATGTATTTCCTCTCATGTGACTCCATCATCAGAGGCTGTATCACGGCGCCATGCAGTTCAGCGACATGTCAACCGGAGCAGAGAGCCAGCCGTACTACCTGCCACGGGTGGAGGAGGAGGTGGAGATCTCTGACAACATGGCTGTCATCAGTGTCCCTCCTCCCCGCTTCAGACCTGGAGACCCAGCTTACATCCTGCATGACTTCAACAGGGTGAGGATATGGGGGGGTGGGGGGGACTACTCAGTTACATCTTCAGCTGGGTCAGATTTTTTAGACAAACACATTTAACAGGGCCAGAAAATGTGTGTAGCAGAGCAGCCTGTGTGAGCGGCTGGAAACAAGGGGATTCCAATACAAAAATACTTTATTTGTATAAAAATAAGTCTATAGCTTTACACCATAATGTTGTGGAGCAGTCTAGCCTCCACTAGCCTCTCTAAAATGAACAAACTGGTCCCATTTATCTCCTCTGCCACTGATTGGGCTAAACCACTTCCCTTAACAGAGGTGCTGTCCAATTTCACACAGACACTACACTCCATCAATAAATATCTGGATTCTAAATAGCTACAACCTACCAAATTAATTATATAAAACCAACATTGTAACATAACACTAAAGCCAAATTCCCAATTCCTAAAGCCTAACTAAACTAACTTTACCTGAGCACCCTGGAAAGAACACCAGACAGGTGAGCACACCTCATTTCATTCCCAACTACATTTTGTATTTCCTTCTGCACATTTACTGTCTCAAACCAGGAAACTGTTAATGCCTTTTAACAGGCATCTGGAAGACAGAATCACATTATTATATAATTCAATAAACAATTCAACATTTGTTTGTGACAGATCCATATTTTTAATATAAGGTTCATTTTGTCCCTGGAATCTACAGGAAGAATGTGTTCGCAAGAGTCTAACCTCGGGTGGGAACTAATGTTTGTGGTATTACTATTTCTTTATTATGGCTTTAACCAACGTACATATGGAGTAATTGTTGTCCGTTCTCATGTCCATAAAAACCAAACACTAGCCTTCAAACCCCGACAAGTAAATCTCTCGCTCAGTAACAGAAAGACTAGCCGCCACCCTCTGTAGTATCTCTGTTGTTAACACCCGCGATTTTTATTTTCTTGACACACTTTAAAGCTGCGTGTTGGCAGAATCACAAGCTGGGCCACCAATTGAAGAGGCCTGGTGATGGCTCTGGTCCAGGTGGGGCTTAAACTCTTTCCTGATGACTTTGTGTGTTTGTGAGCAGAAGCTAACGGCGTATCTGGACCTGACTCTGAGGACCTGCTTCGTGATTCCTCTGAACACTTCGGTGGTGCTTCCCCCTCAGGACCTCATTGACCTCTTCTCACAGCTGATGGTGAGAACTTCCCACTTTGTACCAACAGGATCTGATGGTGCTGATTCTGGATTCATTCATGCACAGGATTAAGCGCTGATATTAAGAGCAGATAGTACCTGGGGAAGTCCGGGGATTTTAATCATAGTTCCAGAGACTGTAAGAATCTTTTTTCTGTAATTTGTGAAGTACAAAAAATTCCAAACATCCCATCTCAAAAGCTTTTTTTTTTTCCCTTCTTTGTTTTTGTAGATATAAAACATGCAAACTGTGCTAGTAGAGCATTAATAAACTCAACAGGAGGCTTAAGCTGTGTAATAGGTCTATACTTTCATTCAGTCAGTCAAAACATAGTCACAATAAAAGAAACTAAAAAAACTCAACCAGTATAAAAAGAAACTAAAAGCAGTGACGGAGGGAGAAAACCAAGATGGCCTTTATAAATTTATCTGGACCAGTGGGTTGCCAGATCAGGCCATCCACCCTGAAAATAGAGTTCCCAGTGGTCAGTTTGAGGTTTACAATAACGGTAGTTGTGAAAAAAAAGGCAGGTGTGGTGAACTGAGTCATGCATAAAGATCTCCATATATGGGCAGGCAGAAGCGGAGCAGCAACAAGTCTGTTCCTTGCATTAAAAGAGAAACAATTTTGTTTTTATAAAGTAGAAAAACAAGTTTTAGCTGCACTTTTTTTTTAACAAGAGAGACATCGCATGAGATTTAAAGGTCAGGAGAATCGTGGATGTAAACACTAAAATATTTAAGACTTCACAACTTCAAAGGAGCGACCACTGCGAGAAGATTATAAATGACTCTGCTCAGTTTTTAGTAGTTACAGATTTTATCTGTTTATTTGTGAAAATATGAACATTTTACTGGATATGAATGATACAAGTAACACTTCTCATGAATTCAAGTTATTACAAGCAACATTTATATTTTTTTCTTAGACCACAATTCACAGCTTCAATGTTTTTACAATACTTGGACAATATTACACATTTCAATGTTTATATAAAAAGTAAATGGTCATAAGTAGAACACAGAACTTTTTATTCCCAGTCCTTTGGATTGTCAGGCAAGAAAGTCCATGAGAGCCAATCTGTGTTCTTCTCATGTTTATATTTAGACATCTGGTGGATATTTTGTTATTTGAGATATAAAAAGTGCAAATATGATCAAGTTTTATAACGCTCAAAGTCATATGTGGGCGAGTTTTGCTTGTTTAGAGATGTAAGACAAACACTTAGTTGTTGGCTGTAACATCCTGTGCAGTCGGGCATTTGATGGTGGGTGGTGTTGCAATCACTGAATATCAGTATCGAGTATGAAAGTATTTCACTTGAAATGCAGGCGTTGTCACACTTGGCCGCTGACATAGTCACTGATCTGTAAGTGGTTTAAAGATGCACTGTAACAGCCTCGCATTCTCGCTTTCTACTTTTTATTCTCTCCATCTTCTGTCAACTCCAGTCTGACTCATACCGCAGCTACCTGGTGCACGAGGACCTGGTGGTGACGGAGCGTATTGATGATGTGAAGCCTCTCGGCTTCTACATCCGCCGGCTGTGTGATGGAAAGGAAACTTACAGAATGCAACGTCGGTCCACCCTGCCAGGTACAGATGGGATGGATGCTTGGAAAATTCTATTGAGCTGATTTGTAATATTTACATTCTTGATCGCCACCGCAGTAGCTTGGCAGGATTTATAGCTGAAAATAATAATAAATGGATCCTCTGCTAGTCTTTAGCAGCCCCTCTATTTATGTATTGTATAATTTCTTTTTTATTTATTTATTTCCTTTTTTGCTGTATCTTTAAGGCAGCACATTGTTCTTCTGATTGGCTCTCATGTGTAAGCCTGCTGATGGGCAACATGCAGTGGGTTTTCACTAGGGATGCACCGATATGAACATTTTGGCCGATACCGATATCCGATGTTAATCTTTTTCCAATGGCCAATAACCAATATTTACTGATACCGTTTTTAGAAAAAATTAAGTTAAGATGATCAAATTCTGTACAAAAATTCAAGTTAACGTTAGCAGCGTTAGCTTCCCGCCAAAGTTTGTGAACCTCTGGTTGGTGGTTTTTCAGTTGACGTATCAAACTGATGGTGTTGAATGATTTGATGCGACATCTTCCTCACATCACTTTGATGTTGCAAGAGTATCTTCTTTCTATACTATGAAAAATGACCACACCGCAGACACTCTACGCTTCAGTTAAACAGCCCACAATGCTGCCTCACTATCACTGTCACATGTTCAGAACAATACTGCATGGCCACAACCCCCACCCCCCACCCCCACCCCGACACACAAACGGACGGAAATAAATATCTGTTGTTAGTATCGGCCAGTTTTTACTAATTGTACTGATATTTTAAAAAATGACCACAGCTGCCGATACCGATGTTGAAGCCGATATATCGTGCATGCCTAGTTTTCACTGCATGCAGCAGATGAAATCTAATGTCTGCTAAGCTTGAATGTGGAAATAACTGTGTTCAGACCCACCTGAGGATTTTGGACCACTTAAGTTACTTTGACATACTTTATTCATTTGAATTTGGCCGTGTTGGAAACAAACCCTTGACATCGTAATGTAATATTTATTTGGGAGAAAATAAGGAAAGGTTTAATTGGCCTTGAAAAGGGAAAGGGGATTCGAATAGTTTTTATTTAAAAGTCCAAATCTGCACCTTTTTCTTTTTAAGCTTGAATTTTTAAACTTGATCATGTTTTAACACAGTTTTTAATCTAATGTTCTTTCTTTTTCCTTTTCTCTTGTTTTTGATTTAAAATGACCTCTACACCCCGCTGTAATGCTTTTAATTCTTTATGTAAAGCACTCTGAATTATCCTGTACATCAAATGTGCTAACAAATAAACTTGCCCTGCCTCTCCCCAATGGGAGTCGGCTCTAGTGTTGCCAACTTAGCGACTTTGTTGCTATATTTAGCGAGTTTTTAGACCCCTCTAGTGACTTTTTTTCCAAAAAAGCAGCTAGCGACAAATCTAGTGACTTTTTCTGACGTTATTGGAGAATTTTAGAGACAGACGTGAAGCAGGAATCGCTTTATTTCTTCTCCATGAGCAGCAGGTGCTGCTGCAGGTTCCTCCCGAGGTCCTAAAGCACTCACAAAAGACTCGACCCTCGTGCAGCATCACTAGCTAGCTTGCTAACGTTAGCCGTCTTTCCCCCCATGGCTCAGTTTTGGTGATAAATAACGAGAGAGTTAAAACTCCAACAGCAGTATTCAACATTCAAGCCCGATACGTTGCCCAGTGATTCGCCTCGCAGGATAGTCAAAGATTGTATAAAGGGTTGATCCGAGGATTTAGAAAACTATAACTCAACAAACACCGAGCTGATGTTACATCTGAGTCCATAGTGACTTGAAATAGACGCGTCTGAAAGTTTGCTGAATATTTCGGACAGTTTTGAATTGTTCTCCATGTTTTTCAGGCGGCGGCATCCAGAAGCGCTCTGCAGACGACTGCTTCACCATCCATCACTTTGAGAACAAGTTTGTGACGGAGACCCGGATCTGCAAGGCTTGATGGGAAAGCACCAACATGAATCAGAGAGAGAGTGAGAGACAGAGAGAGAGAGAGAGAGAGAGAGAGAGCAACTTTTAGCAGAAAGTTACTTTTGTATAAATCTCAAGTTTTTGCCTCCCTTGCTTTTTAGCTAGTGTTGAGTGAATTTAAGTCGCGGCATTGAAGCCTAACCCCCCCTACCTCCCTCCCTCCCCCTCCTTCTGCCGTATTGTCCTGAACCTGTATGGATCATAGCTCTCTTGCTCATGTATACACTAACTAGTCTTGTACTGTTAACTTAAGATACAATAAGTTTAATTTGTTGTGTTGAGTACCGTTTCGTTGCCGTAGCTTCCTGCAGACCGATCTTATCGATGTTACCGTATTACAGCATTCAGTCACCTCCGGACCAGAACCGGTCTTCATTCTACTTTTATTATTCTAGTGATACTGAGAAGTCGTTCATGTCAGACCCGTCTTGTGTCAGCGTGTACTTTCACCACTCTTATAGAGTTGCTTCGACAAGATATACTCTGTGTTATAGCGTGATAAAGCACAAGTAAGCATGGAAACGTCCGGTTACAGCTGCAGAAAACATAATATAACATGCTTGCCGTCAACTGCGCGAGACCAGAGCGCTCTCACCGATTTTTGTACATATTTCCCAGAGTGCCCTGCTTCTCCCAGGGGGCCTCCGCTGTCCTGCTGTGTTCAGATTTTCCTGCAACTAACGGTAAACACTTTCAGCACCTTGTATGAGCAGTTTTTGTGTTTGTGTTGAAATATTTGTGACTGTGAACATTAAAGGATTGGCACAAAGACGGAGCGAGCTAAAGGGAAATGTCACAAAATTAGACATGAAAAGACTTGATTGTCTAGTTTGAGTTCTTATATATGAATTTGTACTAATATTTAATGAGTTAACCTTAAATCAGGCACCCGATGAATACTACGTGTGTCTTTTAACATGTGAAGACTGTTTCAAATTGTAACAAGAACACCTTATTTGTTTAGATTTATTTGCATAAAAAAAAGTTGGGAAAAAATGGCTTTTCTGCCAAATAACTTCGAAGTCATTTTCAGTGGTTTCTTATGTAATGTCTGCAGAGGAAGACAATCAATAGGAAGTTGGGTTTCTCACGGCTTTTTAACGAAATACTAGCGGAATAGAAAGGAGCAACATTGTGTGCAACTACTGAACAGAATTTCACTTCGTTGTTGAATAAAGTTGCTTTTCTTTACCTACTGAAAACTCCTCCAGTTTGGTTCTTTTTCTATAGCACCACACAAAAGCAATGTTGGGCAAGTTATCGACAAACACAAGAGTGGCAAGCTTAGACCTTTTCTCATATGCTGCGTTTCCTGTTAGAGATGCTGACTCTGATTGCCGACTCATCTTAAAATAAACTTCTCTCTCGTCTGCAAGGGCATGCAAATGTAGAAAAACAAGTTTTATTCACAAATAGAAAGAAAAAAAAAATCACATTTTGATGCATTTTCACATTCTTTCTTGAAGTGCATGTTCAATGTTGGAATGCAGAGTTTATCTCTGGGTTTAGTGGTTCACGTTAAGCTGTTGCCTCTAGTCATCGTCCAAGTCCCCTCCTCCAGTTATGCAGGACAGGCGCCTGGGAAACATCATGTTATCTGGTATGTCTGTCTTGCTCAGTCGCCTCCAGAATTCATTGGTTGTGAAATAGTACATGAGTGGGTCCAGGCTGCAGTTCAGGCTGGCCAGGCAGAGCGTCAGAGTGTGGCACCGTAGAACAAAGTTTCTCAGGGAGCAGTTCGTCAGTGTTTTGGCTTTAGCCAGGAAGTCCAGGGGCATGGTGACGTGGTAAGGCGCAAAGCACACCAAAAAGACAACGGCACAGCTCAGCACCATCCTTAGCGCCCTCCGTTTCTCCCCTCTGTCGGGAATGGCGCCCGCCGTCGCCTTCTTCAGGCTCCCAGCGCTCTTACATGCACAGGCAATCACCAAGACGAGGGGGATGATGAAGCCTAACAGCTCTGCTGCAATGAGCAGAAACCAGGCTACCGGGCTGCTGATAGTCCTCAGAGGAAGCTCTGAGAAGCAAAGCAAGGACACATTGGTGCCAATTTTTGATTCATAACTGGGGTTCCTGAGCAAAGGGAAAGGCAGGCAGCAAAGGCAGACCAACAGCCAGCCGATGCCACAGACCAACCAGTCTCCTTTTTGCTTTGAAGAGTTGTACCTCAGTGGACGCATGATGAGCTCACAGCGACGCACGCTGATGCACACCAGGAAGTAGATGGAGGCGTACATGTTGACATACTTCAGATAGAAGCAGAACATGCAGAGAGGTAGACCAAAGGGCCAGGCGTCGTTCAGGTAATAGTAGATCCGTAAAGGCAGGGAGAGCACCTGGGGAGAGTCAGAGGCATCAACGTGGGCGTAGTAGAAGACATGTAATTAATTAATAACTAAAAAAAGAAACAAAACATCATGTATGGATGCACAGCTCTACTTTATGAAGTAACTGAGAGTTAAAGGTTAATTTCAGCTTAGACTGATTCATGTACACACCCTTTGTTTACTTCCGTTATATTAACAATGTTAATCCTCATTTTGTTTTATTTTCAATACCTAAAAACTATTCTGATGCTCTAATATATTTCTAAGCAGAATGAGGAAATAATTAATATACTGTATAAAGAATTGAAATGTGGCCAAGAGACAACATCTGGACAATAAATGTAGAGGTTTTCTTTTAGAGTGAATGAATGAGTGACAGAAGATTTTAGATTATTTCTATGTGGGAAGAATATATATAGAGAGAGAGTTCTGTAAGTACCACAGCTCGTTTAACACTTGGTAATAGTTTGAGGTGAATATTTTATGTTTTGCTGTTTTTTCAGGATTATTTGCCCTGCAAAAGGCTTCCAGTACTGTGAGACTGTACTGCTCTTTTCAGGTTTATACTTTTACGTTTTATTTGTTTATGCCAAAGAACAGTAGGATCCATGGAAACTATGACTTTTACCAACTTGAGGTAACTTGTTGTAAAGCTCATCCTCTTTTCATCTTCACCTTTCACTTTAATTTCATGCTTGAACATTTTTTTTTATATTGTGTTGAAATAACGAGTTTACCATCTCGTTATCTCGATAACTTTAAAAAAAAACCTGACTTCCACTTGGGTAAACCTAAGAGACCCATGTGTAAGTGAAAACAGCATGTAATGTACTTCTATATGATGTTACACATCGACTTTACCATGTTCTTGATCATAAAGCAGCATTCAAACAGCATCATCTCACCAGCTGCTCATCCATCCATCCATCCATCCATCCATCCATCCATCCATCCATCCATCCATCCATCCATCCATCCATCCATCCATCCATCCATCCATTTTCTGTACCGCTTAATCCAGTTCAGGGTCGTGGGTGGGCTGGAGCCTAACCCAGCAATTATTAGGCGAGAGGCACGGTACGACCCTGGACGAGTCGCCAGTCTATCGAAGGGCCCCAGCTGCTGATGTGGCTGATAATATTTGTCTGTTTGAAGCTGTTTATATTTCCTGAAGAGGATGTGGAACTTATAAAAACCATCAGATATGATTATTGTGCAAATAAAATGACCAAGAATGTTAAAAAAAAACTTTTGATTTGGCTCAAAGCAAGTTTTTCGTCATTATCATTGAATTCTAAAAGCTAATTTCGAGTTCACCTCCGAGGTTTGACATCAGTTTTAGCCAATAGTACCCATGGTGATGGTGGATGAGATCATAGTGTACAGTAAAGCACAAAAGTTTGGATACATTTTCCCAAACTTTCGACTGGTACTGTATATTCTCAGGGGGAGACATAAAAAGAGGCAACATAGAGACGATGGTGGTTTGTGTAGCCATTAAATATATCACTTATATATCAGTATATCACTGGCTATCTGCATCTACAGATGTTGCTTAAGTTGTTACATTAGATGACCACTTTGTAATAATGACTTCCTAAAATCTAAACTTTTTTCAAAACGTCTCATGGGCCACCTTTTTCCCGGTTTGTGCCCCAGCCTGGACCCCCAACAAAAATGTTTTTAGACCCGCCCCTGTAGACAGTGCCAGGAACAGAATAACACATGCTTGCCTCAAACCAAGCGATGCCTGCTAGCTGGTTCAGGAAGACAACTTGAGCAGCTGTTGCATGCCTCAAGCATTCATGCTACATATCAAGCACACCCTTTCAAGTCCCCCTTGCTGTTTGCTTCACACTAGCTGCCACTACTGCTGCCATGATGATGACGCTGCTTTTGTTTCGAGCCCCTCCACCGCCCCAGCATCCACCTGGGGGCTCCGGTTAAAAGGGAAAATATCGTTCAGGATTCACTCCGATTTTTAATTGATTTAAAAACATGCATGCACTCGGAGTGATGGAATCGGAGCCTAAACGCAGAACTACACAGCTCGATAAAGTTTTTATCCATCAACTGGTGAATCGTCTGACTGAACTGACTGTTTTAGGGGCTAACCACTTTTTCTCCAACTCACCTCCATCATCTTATTCAGTCTTTTATTCTCGCTTCTAACCTCAAAAAAGAATTTAATGAACTGAACTTTGGACTAGTTCACGAGAAGCACGAACTTGCACAACACTGCTTAATAGTCGGAGAGGTTCTCCATACCAACATGATGAGATCAATATTTTTCTCGCAGTTTCTCTTCTTTACTTTCCTGTGAATGAGATCCAAACAATGCCTCATTTTGCCTCTTTTGCTTTTTTTTTTTTTTAGCTAATTTGCACTTTTTCTTTATTTTTCTCAAATAATTCTCAAATAATAATAAAAAAGAACAAGTTATTTTATTATTTTGTTACTTTGTTGACATTATTTTACATTGTTTAACAAAAAGTTTAAATTTCTCAGTTCTGACCTTCAGTTTGTTAATAAAAAAAAATTATTTGACAAAAATGTTTGTGCTGTGTTTTATTATGATTATGATCAATAAATCATTCAATGATTGTGAAGTTTCAAACAAAACGTATCAGTACTGGCATCGGTATCTTTGATACTTGTCCTTGATTTACTTGGTATCCGATTGATACCAAAATTTGCAGTATCGCCCAGCCCTACTGGCAACTGACATCTGGTCCACTTCTGGCCCACACAACACTTCCCAGTGCGGTAACTGAGCCATAAGGGCCAAAAGTAGCCCAGATTTGGACCAAACTTGTCTGCTATCTCAGTACTTCTCTGTCATTTTATTTCTCGCCTGTTAATTTAACCTTTTTGCATGCTGGCAGCTCAGAGGAGCCCCACAGCCGATGGTTGTTGGGACAACCTTTTACAGATGAAAGATGCGTAGTGTGATCTTTCCTCATGAAGACTGAACAAATCATCACCCCACTACATTATTTTGTTTCTGACAAAGAAGCAGGACTACTGATGGCTCAAATAAAAAATGATTTGTTTGTTCCAGATAAATGATTTGCAGAAAAACAAAACAGATGGATCTGAAGTATAAAAAGGTGTTTTTACCTGCAGGAGGTCGGCCACAGCCAGGTTCATCATGAACACCACAGCCTTCTTAGTTTCTCTAATGTAGATCCTGAACACCCAGAGGGCCAGCACATTGCCCAGCAGGCCTGGTGCTAAGATCACGCTGTACACCACTGCATAGATATAATGCTGGTATGTCTTCAGGTCAGTGCTGTTGCAGCTTTGGTTGCTCATGTTAAACATATCCATATCCTGCGGGACGCTTGTATCAGGATATCTGCTCGTAATTTGCTGACAGGTTCGTTGGAGTTTCCATGCTGACCATTACGGTGAAGAGGAGCTCATGCTGTGACCCGTGCGCCTCCTTCTCTGCAGCAGGATGCCTCCGGGTGAAGTTTATGTCCAAATCCTGATAAACTGCCGCTGTTTCACGTCTTTCTGCCAGAAGATGGTTTTATGCTGGAAGAGAGGAGTGGGTGAATTTAAAAGCGTTTGAATTTGATGTTTAAATTGTGCCCCAAAAAAAGAAAAAGAAAAGCAGAAGATGCTAAATGTGCTGTTCCCGCAGAGAAAGTGCTGTCTCTGCCTGTTCGAAGGTTAAGTCAATATGCAGGTGCTGGGACATAAATTACAGTAAATGACTCAGCACAGAGATGTGGCTGTTGTGACGGGTATAAAGTGGCCTGGTGCAGGCGTTGATAAAAGAAGCATTGATGTTTGTGAGTCTACAAACCAGCTTCTGCTGGCCACATGTTTTGCATATTATGCTCAAATAAAAAGAACATTTTATTATTCACACATATCATCCAGCCACATGTACGTTCATTCACACCTGCTGGTCGTGGTCTCACACTCCTAAACAAAATATTATTATTGAACAACACTTATGGTAATAATTCATCTGTGCAGTCAGGTTTTTTTCTTTTTTTTTCATTGGCTTTTACAGTAAGAGTGCAAACCTGCAGCAAAGCAGATGCTTCAGAATTCCCATTGATGCTCACCGCTTAGCTTGTTTAGGTGCATGGCAGCCCACAGTAAACCGCTACCATGTGTCTGCGCCACCCACCAGCGAAACCAGTGTGGTGAGAAAAGTCCAATCAGACGAGTTTGTGCTCTTTACGTGTGAAGAGCAACTTCTTTATTTTTTTATTTTTTACAAGATATGCAACACCTTACAGTGGATGATGCTTTTTGACCTATCCAAATTGAAAGTAACTGAGACAAGATGACACTATAACAGAGACTAAGTGCAGCTTCTGACATTTTCCTCGGATGGAAACACAGTAATATCTAGAAGTGAGCCTTAGCAACCACTGTTCACTTGAGTGGGTGTTCAGCTTCTTCCTTCAACACATTTGAACAGTTTGAGCTACAAATAGTTGCTGATCTAGTTTTCTCTCCTACATTATCTCACTTAATGTAAACAGATCCAACATTTTATGAATCATTGAACATTATGGTTTAGCTTGCAGATCATGAACTGACTATTTATGTGATTTAAACTCCAGCATAAATTCTTTCAATCATTTGATTTTGACAGGGTAGTATATTATTTACAGGGCCGGTCCTGGGCATAGGCGACCTAGGGGGCCATCTGTGGAAGGGGCGCAAAATTGCCTCAAAAAAAAAAGAAAAGAAATGAAAAGAAGAAATTTGTACACTTATTTGATCTCCATTCCATTTCCCCAAAAATAACAGCTAGACAAAAAAAATGATGAAAACTAAAAGAAGCTACAATATTCTATAATAGCAATAGTCTATTTTAACCAAATAACGGAGAGGCATTTTTATGGGATGCTGCCTTCTCGCTGTGCTCTACCTGTCCTCTGTGAGGGAGGGGCGTGACTCACACAGCAGAGTCAAGAGAGGAGTCGTCAGAATCCCAGCAAGGTGATCCCAACACCTGGAGAATGATGGATTCTCAGCCGGAAATTGTCTTAAAGGGCGAAACAGTCCTGCTGCCAGGAAAGGAAAATAAGAAAAGATGAAGAAAAGATCCAGCAAAACGAGGCACAGAGTAGCACAACCTCGGTTTTTAGTCGGAGCATGCCTTAGCTTTAGCCCGCCTACCTCCGTTAGCTGGTTAGCTCCCGTTAGCTCCGGGTTAGCTTTGTAAGCTCATAGCTCCGAGTTTGAAGAGTGTCAATCATCCGTCCCCACGCTCACAGCCCCCCTCTCAGCGGCTCTTGTCGCCCATTTTTGTCTTTTTTGAGAGTCACGAGACTCGTTTTCAGCTCTTCAGAAACCTACAGGTCACGTGGTTTTAAAGTTTGTCCATTTCTTATACAGTCAATGGATAAATCTCATTGTGTTAGGGTTAGGGGACAGATAAAATCTTGCCTAGGGCACCAAATTGGTTATTTAACTATTTCAATGACAATGAAGTAAAATGGAATGTGTGAGTTTTAACAGACTATTATTTTTTTTATGGTTTTAATTGGCATACAGGCCTATGTATAGGTACAATGACGTGCCAAAAAAAAGAGAATTAAAAAAGGAAATATAGATAGAAATAAAGTAATGAATGTGGAAATATAAATATCACATTTTTAAAAATGTATTTTCAAATTGTCAATTTATTCAAATTTCACTTTTAAATAAACATCACTCTTTATCTACTGTGTAAATAAATAAAAATGTGTTTATATATTTTATATGCAGCATAAAATATATATTTGTATGTATTTATCTTATTATTTACATTTGTATGTTTATATTTATAGTTTAATAAATATGTTTATATAACTAAATGTAAAATTTTTCAATGTACACTACCTGTCGATATATATATATATATCAGAGGTCGCGCTAGAATTTTTCTTTGTCGGTCATTTTGACTGACAGGCTCATAAAAATCC
>JBBBVU010000007.1:29751326-29770658 GCA_037177055.1 Atherinosoma microstoma
AATTTAATTTAATTTAATTTAATTTAATTTAATTTAATTTAATTTAATTTAATTTAATTTAATTTAATTTAATTTTACTTGTAAGTACCACTACTTCTAGATTTTATTTAACAACTGCTTGCTTTTAATCTTTTTAATTTAATTTAGTTATTTTACATGATTTTCTAATGCAATTTTTGCACTCCTTTTTAATTATGTCGTAATATGATTTCTCTTTATGTTCTTTTATGTACTTTTTAATGCATCTTCTGTATCCCATTGTAATGCTTTTAATGTTTTATGTAAAGCACTCTTAATTGTCTTATACATGGAATGTAATATACAAATAAACTTGCCTAGATTCCGAAAAGAAAAGGGGCTCATTAACCTCTAACAAACAAACAAACCTGGGGGCATCTTCAAGTGTTCGGATCATCAAGGATCAAGATTGGGTCAAATTGTGTGTAATTAGATTACAGCAGTATAAAGTCTTAGTTGCACAAAGTAAACAATAAAGTTTCATTTGAGCAACAAACTGTTCCGCTACTATCGCACGGAGAAACCCTACCTATTTAAATATTTACTAAACTTTTAAATATTTGTTTTCATTCGGAAGAATGTATAAAGCATAATTACTTTCTAACACAGTTCATGTGGAGGTTTCCATGCTCAGGGTTGACTTCTTCCATGAGATAAATCTCGTGGGGGGTTTGAAATGATTAATGATAAAGCACTTCACAGTTTTTTCTAAAAAATTTGTTTCTACAAGTTTTTCAGTTTAAACTGTGAAAATAAATTGCACCTGAAGAAAAGTTTCCCATCAATGACATCAACAAGCAGCAGACATTTGGCAATAAAGAAGGGATTCGGTTTAGTTTGGTCTCCTCTTCATTCTTAGAAAGACCTCTAAGTTGACTTTTGTTCCTCAAACCTCATTTTCTTTCAGCAATTACTGTCTTTTATTTGAGTGATTTGCTGCTCTCCCTTCATCACTCATCATGTGCTTCAGCCAGAGGATGATCTTAGAACCTAACAATGACTAATCAGCAGTAATATTACATTTTCTTTATGAGAATGTCAGCAACAGATCTGCATGAACTACTTGTGCAATCACGACCCGGCCAAAAAAAATACAAAATAAAAAAAGCAGATGTGAGAAGAGCAGCCGTGGACTTTTTGAATAAAAACTTAGGATCAAGCTTTTCTTACCTTTTGGTTTTAACAGTTAAACTGCTCCGATTTTGCCGATGGAAACATCATTTTCTCCGTCCGTGAGTCATCTCTCTGTGGGTTGCAGCTTTTCCACTCATACTTGATATCTAGCCTCATGTAGCAGCACCCAAAATGTTGGCGGGGAGCGCCCAGGTCCCTCCACGTGTGTGCTATTCCAACACACAGAACATGATACATTTATCATGAATTACACTTGAAATGGACACACAGGAATACAGACACTCTGACATTGGATCACAGTTACACACACACACACACACACACACCCTGAACATAACAGGCATTCCTCACATTGGAGTAACATACGTGATCACCCATGAGGAATGACTCCACACTTGAAGAATTCAGCAGTAGCAGCCTTCCACACAAACTTTTTGAAAAAGATGATGATTCTCACCTCAGTCTTCAAAACTTCTCAACGTCGTAGTATTAAAAAGCAGAAGGGTGAAGTATCAGCCAGCACACACTCCTTTCTCACCCTCTCCCCATCTAACTGAGCTCACTCTTTCGTTTCTCTTTCTCTCACTCAGTCTTACCATTTTCCTCCCAAACTCACCTCTTCTGCGGTTTCCTGTTTGTTTTATCACCTTATTGTCTATGTACCTCCATTGCAAGTCTGTCTGTTTCTAAGCTGCTCTGGGGGTTTTGGCTCACTCACACACAGGGGCTTCCTGTGAGAAGAAGGGGGGGGGGGGGGCGTGGTTTGGAGGAATCTTTGACATCAGTACTTCTGCTATCATACTCACAACCGCCGTTTCCATCTGATCATGCAACCTGCACCCTCTTGATGGCAGTGTAACAGTGTCACACATCAAAATGAGAAACCAAATATCAAGCTGCTTCCGGTTTACCCATGTGTTTTTTTCAGAAAGCTAGAGTTTAACAGTGGAGGTTTTTTTTTAGTTTAGTTTTATAGCCAGAAGACTAAATATTCTGGTAGTTTCCTGAGGTGGGCTGAGCTCATCTGCCTGTTAAAGAGTCCGAGACGTCTCAGTCTCGGGTTTAGCAGGTGCAAGAGGAGGTGGGCGTGCGGCTGTTGGAAGACTGGATTTCGGTTTTAACAGCCAAACCTTTCTGTTACCTTGCAGCAAATTGTCGCCAACCGTCTCCACCGCTTTGCGTTGTGAGAGGAAGTAAAGCAAAAAAAATGAGCTGCCACCTGTTTTCGTTTGCAGCCACCCAGAGGCAAACCTCGCTGCCATGCAAACCCCTCCCAAAACAGAGACAAGCAAGAGAAACACAGATAAAACAAAGAACACAGTTTTTATTTACAGCCATACAAAACGTTGGGTTGCCTGCAAAATAGGCAAAATAGCTTATTTGAAGTTGTTTGCTGAGAATGCAAACGGGAGACATGTAGACTTAAAAACAGATAAAAACAACTTACAACATTACACCCAAATAACAAAAAATGCCAAAAGTAACCCCGATGAGGCCCAAACTTATCTGCTATCTGGGTATGCAGCTGATGTGGGATGTAGCATGAACACTTGGGAAACAGACAGGCTTCATTTGTTCTTTTTAAGGAGATATACTCCTTGCTTTTGGATAGTCAGCCGCTTCACAGTCGGGTTAAACCTTTTGGGCCAGTTTTTGGGGTTCGGAAACCTTTTAATGAGTGAAATCCCCCCGTCCAAGCTTGTCTCATGTCAGTCTGTTTTCAAGTTAAACAGAATCCTCCATAGATTCTTATCTGTCATGTTCATCTTTGCCATCTCATGAAGCAAAATCAGCTTCTCCTTGAAATAATGTTACTCCCTTTCTGAGCAGGTACTCTCCATCCTCAGTAACTTGCTCCGTGAGGGACACTCGGTCGGGGAGTTGATGGGCGAGGAAAGCAGCGATGATGAGAAGGAGGCGGTGCGCATGCTGAGGTGCATTCTGAATTCAGCTGTTAGAAAGTAGTAAAGGAGAGGGTTGAGGCAGCAGCTCAGGCTCGCCATGCAAAGAGACACCGGGTGGAAATGTTTCACAGCCAGCCGGGTGGCGCAGTGGGACACGTAATTCTGCGACACCATCATGTACAGCAGGAAGTTGATGTGGTATGGGGCGAAGCAGAAAAGAAACAGGGCAAAGCAGCCCAACACCATCCGCAGAGCGCGCTGCTTCTCGCTGTTCGCCTGCTTTTCCTGGTATTTATCTGGCTGGCCGTTGGAGGTCACCGACTGGAGTCGAGTGCGAGTCGATGAGCCGTGCGACGCCGAGTTCTGAACGTTCTCAGTCTTGCTTTGCTTGAGGGACCAGACGATGCGGATGGAGCTGATACTGATGCAGGCTAGAGGAATCAAAAAGCCAAACAGCTCACTCAGACTCATCATTATGACGAACATAGGGAGGGTGACTTTACGGAGGGGCAGATCTTTAAAGCACGAACCAGAACTGGAGTCTGTTGCCAGTTTGATGGAAGTTGTATTCAACAGTTGCATGAAAGGCTCGGTGGGGCCTAAGGATTGTTGGGTGGGCTTAACACCCCGAAGGTGGGGCGTGCTGGTGACTGGTGACGAACTTGCATTGCTGCTCCGCATCAAAATGAAAGGAGAGCAAGCCAGGCCGACCACCACCCACACCACGATGCTGATCAGCAGGTCGTAGCGGCGCCTCCACTGACGGGCGGAGAAAGGGTTCAGCAGGAAGGCGCATCTCTGCGCGCTGATGCACATCTGAAAGAACAAATACAAGACAAAAACGGTTTTCAAGATGACTTCCTGTTTTTTTCTTCCACAAGGATTTCTATGAAAAAGTTTGGCATTGTTTTAAAATATTCTCAAAGTGAAGAAAAACGGCCAACTTCTCCTTTTTAGTTTCCTTCTTCTCATAATGAGAGTTTTCAGAATCTTCCAGGATTATTGTCATAACACGGCCCCTCTTACCAGGAACACGATGGCGGCGTACATGTTTAAGTATTTAAGGTAGAAGCACAACAAGCAGATGCTTTGTCCGAAGGGCCAGGTGTGGGTGAAGTAATAATAGATCCTGAGAGGCAGAGAGAGGATGTGGGCCAGGTCTGCCAAAGCCAGGTTTATCATGAAGATCACTGCCTTGGTCTTCTTGCTGTTGAGAAACGCACAATTCTGTCAGCCTCTGTGACAAAGAGGAAGTGTTGTAACAGTCTTTATCTGATTTTTCTTCATTTATACCTGATGTGTCTGCAGAGGACCCAGAGAGCAATCGTGTTGAGCAGCAGTCCAGGGATGAAGAGCAGCAGGTAGAAGTAGGTGTACAGGATCTCCATGCTGTGATTAAAGCTGGTTAAACTGTCATCACAGAATGAGGAGGAGTTGGCGGTGGAGCTCTCCCACGATCCAGTCGTGTTCAGAGTCATTTTCTGCTTCTCCTGCAAACACAGATGACAACACGCTGCTTTTTCTGTGCTTCTTGTTTTTAACTCAAACACCAGATACACCTGACAGAGAAACAGCAGAAGAGTAAATACAAGCTGTTCTTAAGAGAGATTGTTTGTATTGCATTTTTTCCCCATAACAGATGAAACCTCTCCAGTTCCTGTCACATCTAAACTAAACTAAACTTTGTTGGTTTTAAAGTTGAAACTGAAACTTGAATTTGTAAAATTAAACTCAGTTGTTGGCAAAGCAATGAAAAAATCCACAAGGGAGCTTTCAGTCTCGTGATTGGCAGGTGTTAATCCACCTACAGAAGGACACGTTTGAGACAAAGACCACAGCAGAACATCTGGATCAATATGAGTTGAGTCACAGAGAGTCTTCTGATTGTCGCTGAACTCTTAAGGCCGTTACTTCTGCCACTTCATTTGATAAATAAAGAGTCATGCTGGTTTTACACTCTGATGAGATCTAAAGTCTGGAAACGGTCTCTTATTGTTAGCACCCACTGGTATAAACAAATTTATGCAAATATTGAAGAAATGATAAGAACTGCTTGTTATTCACCTGTTGTTAACTTTATGGCTGAGAAGTTTATGTAACTGACTCTTTCCACCTGAAGGTTGCTTGTTTAAGCTTTTATAAATACTCTATTATATGTTTTATTGGACCATCAGGATCCAGTTTGTAGTGTTTTTAGTCAGAACATCTCCAACTTTCTCTTTTTTTCTTTATTTTACTTTTTATTTTACATTTCTCTGTTTTCCTCGACTTTTGAAAGATGGACTGAGGATTTTGTCCCAGATGCAGCTACCCTGATAAGCCACAGTAAACAGTCAGTAGGAGTGGTGTTCCTGATGGATGAGCCTAGTTTTAGGCCTCTGCTCAAAAATGGCATCTGCATTATGAAATGAGTGTATCTCTGCAACCATTAAAGTAAAATGAACTCAAATGAGCACTTCTGAATATCAGCCTATGTGTTACTGGTGAAAAATAAATGGAGATGGCACAAATTTAAAATGTTTGAGGATGAATATGGATATCCCTTGCAATGATGCAGCTGTGACTCTGGATATCTGTCAAATCATAGTTTGATATGTAAACAGTATCTCTGCAAAGCTTGACTCTGATTAAGTAAAGCAGAACAAAATTAGAGAAGTTTTAGTAGAGACAGGTTAACTGAGGTCTCCAAAATGGCTGTTTTGGAACCATCTGTTCACAAAGGTTATAAAAGGATGAAGATTAATAGCAGCCATCTATCAGATATTAGAATGATTAATCACAACTGACTGACTTCATAGAAACTTAACATCTACATCTCGCTACATGATGAGTCTCAAACAAAGATGAAATGTGGTGCAACCATCTCACTAAACCTCTTTTACATTTCACACCAAGATATTATCTCCATGCAATTTTGATAGGGGGTGTGAAAACAGTTACAGAAACTGTTATAGATCAGACGTTGATTAAAGACTGCAACAGGAAAGAGTCGGCGGATAAGCCGAGTAAATTCTCTGCCTATCACTGAAGCATCATCCTTCCTTCTGCCATCAAGACAGGTCCACACCCTTCCTATACAGGTCCCAGAAGGGGAAGAGAAAGGCACTGACAGTTGCTGTTATTGCTTTAGAGGGATTTGGACTTGTTTTCACCCTTCGTGTTATTGGCCACTAAGGATCTCGGTTCACCACAGCGAGCCAACAAGACATCTTCGTGCTACCCAGAAGGTTAAGGGTTGCAAAATCTTCCGACCTGTATTTGAGGGCGTGTTGTGCATAGAGATGATACAAAGATACATTTCCATGTGTCACATTAAAACACGTGCACATGCTTGTAAACCTCAAGATCATTAAAAAATATACTACAATACGATTTAAGCCTGTGTGTCAGCAGAATTAAATAAACCAAAAACTATTTTTAAAAGTTTGATCTTATTCAGCTTTTAACAACTTGTAATATGTACATGTTTTTTCCACTGAATGCTGAAGCAAACAAAGTCTGCTGCACCACAAATAACAGCAGCATAACTTCCTCACAGACATCATTTCCATAAATAAAAGATGCATCATTACCTTGTGTTCCTGTGTCCTCTCCCTAAACCATCGCTGTGCGCGGAGAGGAGACCTCAGAGACGAATGGCAACGGCCACATGCTCCGGCAGCTTCGCAAACATGCTCTGCTCCTCCAGTCGTCTGGTACCAAAGTCAACACCAAACCCCCCCTTTTTTTGGCGCAATTTTGCATATAAGAGAGAAACTTGTTTGGATGCTAAGTCAGCGTCACCACAGAGCTGATGTGGTTTGGTTATGTCGCTTCATGACGAGATGACGACTGCTGCACGCTGCTGCATGGCTTCTGGTGAAAAGGGGAAAGGGAAGCACAGCCCTCTTTGACTTTCAGGGTATTTTTCTACCGTTTGTGACATCACTGATTCCCCAGCAACTGAGTCAAACGTGTATACTTTGATACACAAAAATTGTGGTTAAGAAACCAAATGACAGTAGAGGTTTATTCATAAAGGAACATACAAATGTTATTTCTTCTTATTTCAAATATTTCAAGCTCTCACAGAAGACTCTCTCAGCATTCATTTGTCTTTTTTCCCCAGTTTTTATGCACTAAACTACACTACAAATCTATATGCATTACAAAACCTTGACTTGGTTTGGATTCTGCAATGCAGTCTCACATCTACTTCCTCTATTTGAAGAGAAACTTCCTTTTTGTAACTGCTTATTTAAACATTAATTTAGCAAAGTTTTGGCATTGATATGAATGTATGAAATGGTGACATTTCATGTAGAATCTACTTTATTTTTCACGTGTCAGGGTGACTGACAACAAGCTGGCTATTTCCAGTTGTGACTTTGGTGTCAATTGTGTTGCGTCAACACAAAAACGGCTTCACGTGCTCATAAAACCACAGCTCAGCGATGTGCAGACAGTCTCACCATCTTGTTAGTTTCATATTTCGAGGTTTGTATGAGAAAAAAAAACCCAGAGACCTGAGAGAAAGAGATTTACGGAAAGTTCCCAGGCCATCGAATGGTACCTGTGCAGCTTGTTTTTAAATGTGAAAACTTCCCGTAATGCATGATGTTGGTTTCATATCAGGAATCAGAGGTAAACACTTTCTAATACAAGATCAGGAGTTTGTTCCAGCTCATGGCCACTAGATGCCAGCGCAAGCCACCGCTCACATCTTCCTGAGCTACAGCCTCCAGGACAGTCTGGATGTACAGTTGTCTGCAAAATGATTCATCTCCTTTCATTAAAGAAAAGGCAAAATTCTTAATAGTAATTCAAATAACTTGAGACTGAAAAACGTAATAATGAAGATAAATTTGCTAAATTATGATTTAGTGAAATAAGACATTGTTTTTTAATTTAATTGAGTTGAAAAAATACTAAAAAAAAACAAAAAACAACGCGGTCCTGGACCAATGAGAGCACTTTGCTGATGAGCAGTGGGCCAGAATACCTGTTGACAGATGTAGAAGTCTGATGGAGAGTTACAGAAAACACCTGATTGCTGTGATCGCCTCAAAGGATTGTTCTACTAAATATTAGCTTAACTAAATATTTCTCATATTTTTTGCTTGTTTTTAAAAAATATTTCTATTGAACCACAATTCAAAAACAATGTCATGATTTTCATCAAATTTTTTATATATTAATACTTTTCTCAGTTTCAGCTTATTTCAGTGACGGCTGTTTATGTCCTTGTTTAACAGGAGGGTAGGAATCCTTCTGTGGACAACTGCATATTTTTACATTTGGATGGTAAGTTGGGAAGTCGAGTGCTTTTCCGCTGCAAAACAGGAGCAACATTCTTGACATGAGCCACTTATGGGTTAAAGGGGAGCTCTTGCCTGCTTCTACACTCCCACTCCTCTTATTTCCTGTCCCTCTGTTCACTTCAGCGCTGTCATCCTCCTCTCTGCCACCCTTGACCCCAAATCCCAGAGCCCATCCAGTGTTATCTTCGACTTGCTAAATACATATTGTAACATAATGTACACAGTGGCAGGGGTCTAGAGGGGTTACTATGTCCCCCCCCCCCTCTTCCTCACTCTTGACATACCACAGCAGAAATGTTTGAAGTAGTATTCCCAACTAATCAAATCTCAATCTCTGGATTGCTTCGTGAAGATTGAATAAACACCTTGCCTTAACTTAGCAGCCAGAAAAGACGTCTTTTCATCTAAAGCCTGTTTGCACGTAAAAACGAGGTCTCTTTGCACCACAGCTGGAGTCATTTACAGCAGTTTAGCTTGAAAAAAAGTTAATCAGAAAGATGCTGAATGTAGTCAGTAGCACCTTTAGCACTTAAAATATTAACCTGATAGCAAAGTTGCTATGGAAACGTCTCCATCTGAGTTACTCAAGACATGTTTGTACCATTTAATGCAACAGCTAGCTGCAAACTGTACCTTTTTGTACAAAAGGAGATTCAGGGACACAGCTTTTCACTGCATCATCCGAGCTTGTTGTAAAGGATTTACTACAGAAATCTGTGGCAACATCAGTTTATTTTGTACACTGATGCGACCCGATCCCGCATCCGACTAAAACTGCGCGAAAAAAGGTGTCACCGTCTTCTGCAAATGTCATATTCAGCAATGTCAGCAATCCTTACGCTTCTGGATCTGCTGATTCATGTTGCTGCTTTGTGCTCCGTGTTGTGTAAGATTTCGGGTAAACAGTCTAGAGTGTTCATCCGTACTTTGGAATGTGAGAATATTTGTTGCGTGTAAGAGACTTTGAGCAGATCTGCAGTCTAAGGCCAGATTAAGACAGAGAGCTCTCATTCAGAGGCAAACAATGGGCCATTGCTCCAGCCATAATAAGCATTTGGCCTGTGACACAGCACACAGGCCAAGGTCCTCGAAAAAAACCAGGGCCGCCCTCTTCCTCGGGAGCGTGCTCGCATTAGAGTAGAAAAAAGAAAAAAAAAAACTCCTCGCTGAATTCAGATTTACAGTCCTGCTCACTGAGAGGGGGGGGGGGGGGCGAAAACGAGAGTACGGAGACAGAAATAATCAATTTAGCCAGAAAAAAAATTCAAAACAAACATTTAGTCTCATCAAACTCAGCAGGTCAACACAACATGGCGTTATACAGCATCAATAACAGATCTCACCACGGCAAAAAGAGTGTCATAGCATTAATGTCTTACATCAGTGCTTGTCTATTTCGGTCCTCAAGTAGCCCTGCCCTGCATCTGTTAGATGTTTCTGTACATTAACACACCTGACTGCCATGAATGGCTCATTAAGCAAAGAATCTGATGAGGAGGTCCATTCATTTGAATCAGGTGTGTTGGAGTAGAAACCATCCAACGCATGCAGGACGGAGCACCTCGAGGAAACATGAAACACTGTAAAAGCTTCAACTTTCTCATATCAAAATTTAAGGACTCCTGTGTTATAAAAGTACTTAACAGCTCGTTCCAAAAAGCTGGATGGAAATCTCCATCTTTATGCACTGCCCAGTGCATTTCAATCCAGTGTTTTTGTGCATTAAGCCTGAAGGATGACGTGCTGGAGTCCGTCTTAGAGGCTCTGTATGTCTCTGGACTGTCGCAGGAGTCCCGGTGTGGCTGGATCTGGGTTCCCTGCAGTGTTCTCTCATAACAAAAACAGAGATACATTCCTCTGTTCTCCAGTGGTGGATTAATCCGCAAAGCCCAGGCCATACCTTGGGACTTACCTCAGGGCTTAACTAATCTGGTGAGCTATTTGTTTGCCACTTCCAGGATCAAACTGCTGATTGCTTTATTTTTCAAGTTCACGGTTTCTCTCTTTTTTTTTTTTTATCCGTGACAAGTCAGAACTGAGTGTCTGTAATCACTGTCTCTTTCCCGTTCTTGGCCGGAGTGTGTGTGTCACCGGGGACGGTGTTTGCCGAGTCCATGGTCTCAGTGTCGGTGCGGGGGATGCTCTCAGGACGGGCGACTGCCCCTTTGCCTCCCATGGTTAGGCTCTTCTGAAAGCTCTCCGAGGTGAAGTAGTAGACCACAGGATCCAGGCAGCAGTTGAGAGTGGCCAGGCACAGAGTGATGGGGTAAAGTGTCCGGGCAAAGCGCTCCACAGCGCAGCTAGACAGGGCCTGGGTTCGCACCAGGGCGTACAGGAAGAGGATGGAGTTATAAGGGACAAAGCAGATGATGAAGATGGCTAAATGGACCAAAATCATCCGTAGGACGCGTTTCTTGCTATCACATCCATGGCCAACGGTCACCGGGCGACGCAGCGTCCGCAGAACCAGCGAGGAACACACCAAGTTGGCCAAAAGAGGGAGGAGGAAACCCACAATCTGGGGGAAATAAGAAGAAAAATAACAGTAATGTGACTTAAAAGCGAAACCAAGCACTGCAGGTGTCAATATGCAACAATAAGATCAGTTTACCTCGATGAAGATGGTGATTTTGGACAGGTAGGTCTTCCAGGTGCTCTTGGAAAAGCCCTCGAAGCATGTGGTGGCTCTGTGTTTGCTGTTGATGGTGGAGAAGAAGGTCACCGATATCCCCCCGCCCACGATGGTCAGCCACACAGCCGCACACACCAGCGCCGCATTCCTGCGTGTGCGGATGGAGCGCGAGCGGAACGGGTAGACTATGGCCAGGAAGCGATCCACGCTGATGCAGGTGAGGAAGAGCATGCTGCCGTAGATGTTGGTGATGAAGGCCGTACCTGAAACCTTACACAATCCATCTCCGAAAGGCCAGTGGCGGTTCACGTTGTAGAAGACCTTGAATGGCAGCGTGAATACGAAGACTAAATCAGAAAACGCTAAGTTGGTCATAAACATTGTGGTCTCGTTGCTCAGCTTCATCCGGAAGCAGAATACAAAGAGAGCTGCACAGTTGGTTATCAGGCCTAAAATAAAGACCACGCTGTACACCGCCGAGTACAAGTCGTACTTGAAGGAGTCATCAATCCCACAGTCCTCCATTCCAGTTTCATTGATCACCAGGCTCGCCATGGCGACAGCTCAGACAGTAAAGGGGTCTCTCCACAAAAAAAAGGGTACAGAAAAGCCGTCAGGAAACGAGGAGTCGGAGCGGATATCTGGGGATCTGAGGGGTCAGCAGGGGACCCTCCAGTCAAGTCCCCTCCAAGTCCTCATGGGCCCTTAGACAACACAGATGAAGGCAGACCCAGTCAGGATGTACAGCTGCACAGCTGGTCACTCCTCCTGTAGAGAGAAAAGGAAAAAGCACTCAGTCACTTCCGTACCATAAAAGCTGCCGGCCAAGAAACGAACCGTTCCAGGAAAGCTCAGTGTTTGCCTTTCTGTTAAACAAAGCATGTATGGAACGTGGTGAATGTAAAAACTAACAATATACAGTCGTCCTCATAATTATTCCTACCCTCCCATTAAAGAAGGGGGAAAAAACAGCTGTCACTGAAATAAGCTGAAATTGACAAAAGTAATAATGAATAAAAATGTAACGGAAATCAGGACGTTGTTTTTGAATTGTGGTTCTATAAAAATATTCTTTAAAAAACAAGCAAAAAAAATATAAAATAATATACGTTACGTCACTCATGAGCTAATATTTTATTGAACAATCCTTTGAGGCGATCACTGCGATCAGGTGTTTTCTGTAACTCTCCATCAGACTTCTACACCTGTCCACAGGTATTCTGGCCCACTGCTCTCATTGGTCCAGGACCGTTTTGTTTGTTGGCTTTTTATTATTTTTTCAGCTCAATTAAATAAAAAAACAATGTCTTATTTCACTAAGTTATAATTTAGCAAATTTATAGTTGTTATTATTTTTATCAGTCTCTAGTTATTTGAGTGACTATTGAGAATTTTGCCTTTTCTTTAAAGGTAGGGTCTGAATAATTTTGAGGACAACTGTAGATACTTCAGCTACTTTCCTTTAATAACTTTCATTTCTATTTTCCTGCCTGTAAGTTTTACATGTTAAACTGTTCGAACACATCTAATATAAATGAGTGGGTAACCACACCGTCAGGCTTAAAAGTCTGGTAAAAGCAGGTCCATAAGATGGTCAGATGTGTTACGAGACATTATTAGTAGGAGTGAGAGAAAAAAATCGATTCACTTAAATAATTTTTTTTACAAATTTTTGGGGGATAATTAAAAAAATTCTTGTCTTGCCCAGCATTATAGTAGCAGAATGATGGTCTGGCTGCTGTGTTGTGCCGAGCAAATTTGCTTTGCCACGAGAAGCTTTCTTCCAAATTTAAATGCTTCATTTTCAACTGGTACAAATATGAACGAAATATATTGCTGCTGAATAAATCTTTAAAACTGACTCACACATGATGTGCATTTTTTGGGGGAAATATGGCTCCTTATACAGTCTGTGTATACATCGCCATCATTCAACTTATTCACATGGTCTGGTGCTAAAAAAGCAAACTAAACATCCCAAAAACTGGTAATATCGAAGAATCGCAATTTAAATCGAATCGGCACACAAAAAATCATAAAAGAATTGAAATGGGAGAAAAGCTTATTGTCCCCGTCCTAATTATTAGCATAATCAGACATCAGAGCTGTGGCCGAGTGTTTCTGCTTTGAATCTGCAGAACACCACTTGCAGTCTCAGAAAGGTCAGATTGAACCCCCTGTATCGCCCACATGGAGGACTCGGGAACCAATCCTGACTACTTCTAGGATGGGACTTTGCAGTTATTTTGCACACACAATAAGAAACTCCTAAAATGAGAAACTAGCACAGCCTAAGAGGGGGAGGAGCTAGCTGGGCGCTAGCGAGGACTAGCATTCACGCTACAGGCTGAGCGAGCAGGTGTAATCCACTAGAACTGGACTAAGTGATCTGCTGGTTGCTCAGTCACATGCTAGCCCCCATTAACATGAACTAATTTCTCTCAATAACTCCAGCCAGGGGCGGGTCTAGAAGATTTTTGATGGGGGGGCCAGGCACAGGCACAGACTGGAAAAAAGGGAGGCACATTATAAATTAGACCTTTTAAAAACAGGGTGAAGATTTGATCAAAATATTGAACTGATTATTACAACCAAAGTGGTTTTCTACATATTTATAGTAAACTGATAATGAGAAAAACTTACTTTCAGCCAAATTTTCAAACACTAACGTCTTACAGGTTGATGTCAAGGTTAACATTACACGAAGCTCTGTATCATTAACGGTGACAACAAACCTTTTGTCTTTACCTTCTCAAAGCAGGGGTGGCTTTAGAAAATATTTGTTAGGGGGGCCATGCAGGGGTACAGAGTGGAAAAAGGGGGGCACATGTAAATAAGACCTTGAAAAAATAAAATAAAAGGAAAAACACGGATTATTACAACTAACATGGTCTAATGTGAAGTCTGTAAAAGCAAATAGCCATTGATATTTTTCATCATCATTTAGGATGATCCTGCATTCTTCTGCAGACTTACACTTACTTGATAAAAAGAAAAAACCTCTAACCAAATCACAAGTGTTCCTTCAGCATTTTTGGCTGTTTAGATTTGCACAGTTGACACATCTGGTGGTTTTATGACTAACATCCTTTTCATAAAACGTAAACAGTTTGGACAAACAAATATCATCACTATGTAGACAGTTGGTGAGATGATGCTGTATGAATGCTGCATTATGATCAAGAACAAGGTATTGTTGTAGAACAACACATAGAATTACATTACATTCTACATTTACTTGCACTTGGTTATCTTAGGTTGACCCAGGAAAATGTTTGTTTACACTAAATATTTGTTAGAATTTGACTGTTTACAGTCTAACTGCTAACCTCCCTTTTAAGGTCTTTATACTAAAACTTTACCTTTTTTCATTTTAAACATCCACTAAAATCATTCTTGAAAAGGTTTTAGTCAAGAAGTAAGCAATGTGTGTTTATCAATTTTGTCTGACTTTCATAAAACAGGCACTTCACAGCACTTCTAGTTATATTAATATGTCTTTTTGCTCTCTCCTTTTTTTATCAACAGCAATAACTTTACAAACCTTTAAAACATGAGGGTAAAAATACATTAATAACATAATTTAAGGCTAGTTTTCCCATGGTTTTAGTCCATATTTCAGTATGGCATGCAGCAGCGAGCCTGTTACCAAGGCTGGAGATTGATTTGTAAAAGAGAACAAACTTTATTTAAATTCCATCTACTTTCACACACGATCCGACGTTAAAAAGCTCCATGAAAAATCCACTTCCAGCCCATAAAAGTGGAAAAAATAAGGAATCTCTGGCTGGACACCAGCTGGAAGAAGCAAAAGCCTGATCATGAAGGGAATGCAGTGCAGAGCAGCTCCCACCGTCTCTGCTGCACAGAAAATCTTTGTTTTAACGCTTACAACTATACAGATGCAACATTATTAAAGACAATGAATTTTCTGACTGTTCGTGTGACATCAGAGCAGGAAGAAGACTGGTTAGAAACTGAGTGTCTGATCTCTGTTGCATTATGAATCCATCATATTCATTCAAAATGGGTCACATAATCACATGAATACTTCTTATTTCTCGTTTCCCGGCCCTGATTTGTTTGGGATTAGTCGTGCAGTGTGTATGAATCCACAGTCTATGTTTTTAGTCTTATCCTGGCTTCCATCATACTTAGAATATAGTGTTTGCATAGATCATGGCAAAGCTGCTTATTCAAACCCCTGTATACTCTACATGGTTATAGTATAAGTATCCAAGTTCCTTATATAACAAGTTCAACGCAGCCAGACTCACGTTGCTTAAGCTGACTTTACAAAACCTAAAACTAGAATCCAAGATAACAGCGATGATTGCGATATAAGAAATAAGGTGCATGTCTTTAAGGATCGTTTGACACTTCTGATGCACAATTTTGCTTAACAGCTGAGACTTTGACCACAAAAACAGCAGGATGTGTGAATGGACACAAGGTAAAAAAAAAAAACTATGACAATAAACCATTAAGACAAAAGACATTAAAGTTAATATCTGTCTTCTATTCATGTCTAAAGCTCTTCAATTTCATACTCAACCCATAAATTTAGCTCTGACACTGTCCTATAATAACTCATTTATCATTTATTCTCGCGCTAAGTCCAAGTGAATGTCTTGATTATATAGACACACAATCTTTTCTTATGTGTTTTACATCCACTATTACCAGCAAAAATGGATTTGTTGGCAAATCAAGACAAAACAAAAAAAACATAAATAGCACTTTCTGATTCAGCAGCTGAATGGGGGGGGGGGGGTGACCCATCCCTTTCACAAAGTTGCCCCCCCCCAAAAAAAAAAAAAAAATCCTTGTAAACATAGATAATCTTTAAAACATAATAAAATAGCTATGGTCAATATATCACAAATGGTGCAAATTATACACAAAAAATTATACACAAAAAACAATGTTCTGGAGTAGTTGAAAGATCATGCCCCCCCCACCCGCATGGTGTTTTCCAACGGGCGGGGCTACCGGCAGCTCCGGGTTTTAGCTATCATCCTCTCCAAGATGAAGAAACCACAACAGTGCGTGGAATCCAGTGAGTCATTTATCACACCATGAACACATGAAACAAGACATTTCTTCTGCTTTGTCCAAAATCAGCTTCTTCTTACAAATTTATATTCTATCAAGACACCAGTTACCCGGCCGTGTATCTGTGGCATATTATGGCACCGTAATGTATCGTATATCAGCACAAAGCTGAGCTTCTCAGCTTTCAGAATCTGTAGGAATCACGTCGATAGTGTAAAGTTTAAACGGTCGAAGAGTTACGGTATTTCAAAGAATAATTGATTTTCTGTAGCCCGCGACTGCTTTAAAGTTAAGCAAATAGCCTAACCTATGATGTTAACAAGCTCAAAACAGTATGTAGCATAACAGCCGGTACACAGGAGGACACAGGAAGACAGATGAAAAGAGGAAGAGAGACGAAGACGGGAGGAAAAAGAAATGAGGGGAAAGAGTGGAGGAGACACATTAATGTCAGATATAAGCCTAATTTATATTTTACGGACATTTTAGATTTGTTTCTACCTCATTTCTTTCAAAGATTGTTCAGTTTTGATATGAAACAAGGCCTTTTGATAAAGATGTCCATAAGAGAGGAATGAAATGCTTATGAAAATGTTTCATGTCCCCCCCCCCCCCAGGAATTACTCTAACAATTTTATTGTTAATTGTCCCCCCAAAATATGAAATAGGATTTTTGCCCCTGGTGACAGTATTTTATCTTTCAGCAACACTCGTAACAGTCTAACATTATTCAACATCAGTCAAGTACTTTCCACCTGGTAATATTGTCAGGGATGAGTAAAGTCCATAAGGCTGTGGTTGATCTTCACTTAGAGGGTCCACTCCAAAGGTACTATTATGCCCCTTTCACACTAGCACAGTCAAGTCCCCTCCAAGTCAGCCCAGCCTTCATTCAGCCGACACCACACTACCCTTTCGTCTGTTTCGTCTGTTCCCATTACAAAGAAGACAGTCGTGGCCGTCCTCAGTGTGGACGGGGGCGTCCTCGGCGTGGGCGGGGGCGTCTTCAGTGTGGGTGGGGTCTTCATAGCAAGGTTTCATGAAGTCTTCTGTTCGCAGCAAACGCACACTCCGCTAGCAAAACCACGGTGTTGGTTTTCCAGATTCCATCTCTTCTTGCTCTGCTTCTCCTGCTGCTAATGTTTCTCTGGTCTCGGCTTTGGGTTTTGTTCTTGGCTGGTCTGGAGTCGCACTAATGAGTCATCCCATGAAGTCAGATTCTGGCCAATAGCAGCCTGCAATCTGCACACATCACCATTTTCATCCCCACTCGGCCCCTTCAGAACCTCGACGGAGTCGGTGCTAAAAGTGTATCGACTCGCCCCGAGAACATTGTGATGTGAACACAAACAAATCAGGCGGTGTGGTGCTGGGCTGGGCTGAGTAGCTGCTGGTGTGAAAGGGGCATTAGTATAAAATGGTGGCACAAATATGGCAGCTGCCATGTGGACCCACAGCAAGTTGATATAAACGGCTCATTCTAAGAGAATATGAATATAGGTTATT
Source organism: Atherinosoma microstoma (assembly GCA_037177055.1). Classification (NCBI taxonomy): domain Eukaryota; kingdom Metazoa; phylum Chordata; class Actinopteri; order Atheriniformes; family Atherinidae; genus Atherinosoma; species Atherinosoma microstoma. The sequence goes on from JBBBVU010000007.1 coordinate 29,768,876, forward strand.
TTAGTAAAGTGATTAGATACCGATAAAAACACAATTCTAACTATATGTTAAATGTTTCTGTCATTCACCTTTAAATTTGTTACATGCTGCACCTTTAATCCAAACTCTGCTCCAAAGCAGATTACATATCAAGTTACCATGGTGATTTAGCCAGGTTAAAAATCAGCCACCTTCATGACACTAGAAACTTCATAAACGAATTAATTTCGATTCCGTGTACATCCACTCGGATCACCTGCATACAGTCGTATCTTTATATCTCCCCATCTCCTGGTCTGATGAATACGACACAATATTCCGCTTTAAGGAATATTACGTTTCAGTCCCATGATCGGACATTACCCAGGTCCCTGAAAGCAGCAACACATAACCAGGATACCTGTGGGAAAGTTCTACACACACTCATAAACATTAAACCATCTATTTGCTTTTTTCCCCTCAACATTTTGGGGAAAAAAGAAGACAGAAACATGGCTTATCTTATCATCTTATTGTTATATGTTTGGGACTGAGGCTGCCCTTAAAAACAACTGCAGCTTGGTATTTTAACAAAGAAGCAAATAATCAAATGAGTTTTAAACTCGAGTATTAAATAACTCCAACAAACTTCTCCAGCATTATCTTACTGAACCAGCTCTGTAGGTATACACAAATAGGTGCAACGTGTGCAAATCTTCACAGCAGTTTCACCAGAAAACTAAAACCAAACCACAAACACCTCGGTCAACTGAAGCGGAGAGAGTTTAAATGACTTCCTCTAACCTTTCAGTGTCATTCACCACATCCATTTCAGTTTGAGTCACGGTGTCCGCAAAGGTAAAGATGCTCAAAACCTGAGAAGAACAAACCCAACTGAGGCCTTCAGGATTGAGTCTCTGGTACGAACTTCTGAACCGGAAACTGAAAAAAATGCTACAGTACAGTACAGACCCGTGTTATGAACCAAAATCTCACATCACCGCAGGCTCTGCTTTGTTGATTTTCTCTTATCTTTCTTTACTAAAACCAAGCCCTCCAGCTTACAGGAGAGTGGTTCTACACGTTCACAGCATCAGATTTACAGTAATAAGCTGAACGGGTCTTATCTCTGGTTACACAATAGAGCTAAAGCGGCAGCGAGGTGGTCTGCTCCTCTGGCACCGCCTGCAAGCATCCAGTGTGTCTCTGGATAACATTCGCTCTCAGCGTAAACTCCGACAACACACACAAAGGCAACGCTGTGAGCGTAAACTTGCCCAGTTCTGTGCCAGCTGCAGTGTGACATCTTTACTGCATTTTCACATCCCTCCCAAAAAAGCTTCCACCAGATCCCTACAATGCCCTCACTGTAGCCGCTGCACCAAACACACATTTACATACGCAGAAGTCCCCACACACGAAGACAAGCAGGAAAACATTTACATGCACCAGTTCACACACTGGCTTCTTGTGTACCGTGGCTCGGGCCCGCGGGGCCCCCCCCCCCCACGACAGCGCCAGCTTCATATTCTGCTGCTGATAAGTCTGCAGGGAGCTCTGTCTAAAGAACATTCAATCTGGCTGCTGTACAGTTCTTATTCACAAGTACGAAGAGCCCAAACCTCTGCTGCAGATCTGGAGCAGAGTTGATGTTGTGGATTACTAGAAATCCTGCTGCGGGATTTTTCAGTCCTGAGTGTGTGTGAGTGTGTGTCTGGATTTCATGTTCAGGTCACGAACAGCTGCACAGTTTTAGGGTGTGGGGGGGGGGGGGGGGGGGGGGGGGGGGGGGGGGGGGGGGGGGGGGGGGGGGGGGGGGGGGGGG
>JBBBVU010000007.1:29772383-29782721 GCA_037177055.1 Atherinosoma microstoma
TATCTATCTATCTATCTATCTATCTATCTATCTATCTATCTATCTATCTATCTATCTATCTATCTATCTATCTGAAATAGCTTCTCTCAAGCCTGTTTATTTCCCTTTTAAATGGAGCCAGATTTTTAAGGAAAATCTATTTGTGGGATGAACAGCAGAGTTGATTGTGTGTGTTGTGCTCAAGAAAACCTTGAAAGACAAGAGTCAACATCGGACTGACTTAAAGAGAGCTCAGAGTACAAATTCAAATTAATTGTTTTATAAAGCCCTTTTACATACAGGTAGGTAACAAAGTGCTTTACATGAAAACATGCAACAATTAACAATTCTAAAAACACCCACCGAATCATACTCTAGCTCGCATTCATTTATACACACACACACACAACATGCATTCAATCCCCCCCCCCCCCCCACCCCCGAGGCCACAACCACAGGGAACCACCCATATCAAGAGAGGTAGAGGTCCACACCACAACCATAGCCCCCCCGCCTCCCAGCCAATGGCTGTCCCCACAACAGCAGTACAGGTAAGTTACAAGATAGCTGCTGAATTAGCCGTCATTAGAGGACGCCACACTGAGAAAATCTGCCACATTTCAGTAGTGCTTCTTTAACAGAATGATACATAATAAAATCAAAGGGTATGCTTTCTGCTTTTCAGCAATTTTATATTTTTAATAGTTACTGAAACATCTATTTACAGCAGAAGTTAACCAGAATTCTTAAAAAACTTTAAAATAATGCGTTCGTTTTGTAACTTTAATTCCATATGACACTGTAAGTCTTTCTCTAATGTGAACTCAGACTTGCAACAGTCTAAAAGCCCTTTTTGCTTCAAATACATGCTCGTGTGACGATAGGCAGCTCTGGAGAAACGGCTTACGGTTGGAAGCAGAAGAACTCGATAAAAGTTATGACCGCTACGATCTGATGCAGCTCCAGGTTTGAGCTGTTATGTGGCAGAAACAGAAATCGCCCTGCATTAACCAATAGATGAACCAGTTTTCTTCTTCGTTGGTTATCTCGTCTTCTCCTTCAGTAATATTTACTGCAGAGCCGCCTCTGGTGGGGAGTAGAATACGTTATTTAAAAGGTCCAATTCGTTTGAGTAGTGCAGTATGAATGCAAACTCGGTCCGGAGGAGTGTTGCACCGCGTTCCCAATCCGAGTCTAGCGGACTATCCTGCTGTGAAAGCCTCCTACGTCTTTGTGTACAATAAAGAGTGACTAAGCTTCCTGTTGCCAATGTCAGACATCATCCAAACAATCGACTCGCTTCACACTTTGGGACCTCTAGTGAAAAGGTTATATATAAAAAAAAAAAAGTGTAATAAAAACTCAAAATAGAAGTGGCGTCGTCAGAGTGGAGACCATTCCCAGACCAGTCATATAAACTGTCTAAGGTGTACGGTACCTCAGGATAACAGCGTGGGGCCATTTAGGCTGATCAAAGCGCTGCCACACCATCATTACAACACAATCGTAATGTCCGAGGCTACTAATAGAGTTATTTTTAACCAGGTGAGGGGCGTTTTTTTGGACAGGTTCCCATTGTGTTCAGGCTGGCATTGGGTTTCCAGTGTGTGTGTGTGTGTGTGTGTGTGTGTAGGTGTATGTGTGTGTGTATGTGGGTGAAACACGGAGAGAGGCTCTTGACAGAGGGGAAGTGGTCTTTGGGGGTAGCGTCTGGCAGGCTGACCACTTCACAATAGCTGCAGGGAGGACAGGACATCCTGCTTACTGCTGAAGTCAGACACACACACACACACACACACATACACACACACATATGATACTATACACACTAGCAGATGTCTTTACCCTTCTAAGTAGCTGGTGTTGAAGAACGTGTTTATAGAAGTATGAGTCACACACCGATGAAAGCATATTTCCTTGATGATGTTTCATAACATGATTGGATTCCTGTATTTTCTTCTATTTAGTGATTCCACCTGACTGTGGTACAGAAATAGTCCACTTATGAATCCATCCTCTCCACCAAGGTGACTCATTTTATCTGATAGCTGCGGGGAAATTAGCTATTTTAAGGGATATTTTGCTGCCTATTCCTGGATAATACCCCCAAAAAAGTCTCAGATCAGCAGAAACACTCAGTTTAATTAAACCCAGACTAAAGACCCTACTGTTCTCTGCTGCATTTACATTGTTTTTATTTAAAAGTCCAAATCTGTACTGTTTCTTTTAAGCTTGAATTTTAAACTCGTTCATGTTTCTTATCTGTTGTCCATTTTTAATTTTGATTTTAGATTTTTTTTCCTTCTTTTTTCATTTAATTTCTTTTTAAAAGTTTGTTTTGCTTTAATGTACTTTGCTTCAATGAACTAACCTGTACATAAAATGTGCTCTATGAATAAACTCCCCTAAACTAAATGCTAACATAGCGAATGTTTTAACATAGTTTTTGATGGTGAGAATATTAACTGAGGACGTTTTTGTTCATTCATCGTATCTTTACATGCTTCTGATGGTTCTGTGTAATAATCGATCATCTATATTTCAACATTTTAGAGCCCAACCATGGAAAAACTGAGGAAAAAACTAATTCTTTTTTAATCTTAACTCTTTATTTTGCCTTTAAACAATATGTGGGTAAAAATTTTTGCATTTTTCTTGGTATATTTGCTATTTATTACCATGTGACTTGTCAAAATTATTGTAGTGTAGTTTTATGATTCCTGGTGTCCATTAAGGGGGCAGAAGACAAGTATATTATATACTGCAGGGTTTTGAGCAAATTCTTACCATAAAGTGTGGCAAAATGTTTCAGAGACTATGGGCCGGATCTATCAAAGGTTTGTTCGTGTTAAAACGTGTGCAAACTTGGCAGCACACGCAAAAATATGTTGCAGCTCCTCTTACACACCCGAAAAATAACACTTGCACGTCTGCCTTGAATGAATATGCATTCTGGGTGTTTCTGCCAGAACGTGCAAAATACTGGGAGGTGTAGATGCAAATAAATCAGCTTTGCACGCGCAATGTGATTTACTAAAAGTGTGGTCGCTGTTTCTGAGCCTATATTCAACACTTTTGAAAATCAGGTGCAAACTGGCTGCACCTTCTGGATGAGAGCGGAAGGATCTTCCTGCAGGAGTGCAGACGCATCAGTCTGATTTACAGTATTTTCTGATGATTAGTGGAGTCAACGCATTTAGTTTTCATTCTTAAATTTGATTATAATCAACACATGAAATGAACACCATGATTCAACCTGAGTTTTATACAAACGAACAGTAGACATTAATCATGTCTTTCTATATTCCCGTTTTTACTCGTGTCACCTTTTTAACTTAGATACGCACAGCACACAGTGCGCTCCTAACCTGGAGGCTGAACATCCAGTGAGCAGCTGTCCTTCGTCTACCTCCTGTGCGCTTTTCCCATCTCCCAAGTTGTTCGAGACCTGCTGGTATCGAGAGCCCCACCACTCGTACCCCACCATTGATCCCTCTCGCCAGGACGTTAATGACCATTGTTAGTCCAGATACAGCGCTGCCGTGGCCCGAGTATCCCACCTTATTGCAGTGTCACAGAAGACGCACCTCATGTTGGCACAACACCGGCAGCAACTCCTTATCCATGTCCTCATAAACTAGCGGCGTTTGAGGCTCTGCAGGTATACCTGCGGTGTGGCTCTAACGGAGCATTGACGGGAGTGGGACGAGCTTAGAGGAAGTGCCACTTTCAAATCTTGCTTGCTCTCCAGGAGGGGGAGGAGTTTAGAGTAGGTGCCACTTTCAAATCTTGCTATCTCTCCAACATTACCAACTCTAGCTTTAATATATGTTTGGTTTTACATGGTTAATTGTCTTCAGTGTTGATAAAAAGCACGCAAAAGCATCAGATTTGGATGTTTATGAGATGTTTTTCTGCACAGCATGATTGTCGTCTTCTTAAACAAATGGCTGAAATCTGTCTTGTACCGTAATTGAAGTCATTTTTATGTTCTTATTTTGTAGAATCCTTTTTAAAATTTAAGCCTAAATATAGTCTTTGTTTTCTTTTAAGGGATAAAGACATAGTAAGTAATGCTAAAGGGATTTTGTGATTCTTTTATTGACCTACATATGGCACTGAGGATGTCCAATGCCACCCTGCCAAGACCTTTCGTCACTTCTTTGCCACCCCATGTGGAAATATAGATCCACCCCTGTTATCACCCATCTGGAATCTTTTGCAAGCTTGCAATTTTACATTTGGGGGAATTTTAGTTACAGCTTGTCTTGAAGGAAACATGACATGCTAATGTAACATGCTGCTACCAGGAAATAAGACAAACTATTCATCCATTTTACTGGTTATCAGAGTGAGTCCCACTCTTATGAGATGAAGTCACTTATTGTGAGAAGTGAAGAAACCTCAAAGTGCAAAACTTCTGGCTTCAATTAGAAATATGAACTCTGTAAATGTAGTCAATAAACATTTCCCACATCTAATCATGTCAATAGATCTGCTCCTTCTGAGCAAGATGCTTATGGTTGTGGAAAATAATTCCATTAAATCAAAATTAGTCCCCTAAATCAAATATTTGTGTCCAATCAGGATCTATTTGTGCTGCTCTGCTAACAGCCCCACCCAACCACAAGAAGTCTTTGTATAATGTATACTTCCTCCACTGAGTTAGGGGTTTTATGTCTCTTTTATTGAATTCCCCATGATAAAAGCTCATATCAATCATTACTTTTTCTAACTGTGACATGGGGTAATATCCTATAAAACAAAGGCTTACTAGGTGATTATACAACTGGCCTATAATGACAGATGTCTGTGAAGCATTGACAGACATTCCAGCCAAAGGCGAGGAGACAAATCTAATCAAATCCAAGGCAGACCATCAAAGACTCAGTTGACATGTTATAACTGAATCAACTGCAAGACATTTAAGGTTAGACTGGAGCACAGAAACATCACCCAGTCCTGACACTGGTCCCTCCTCTTTCTATGTGTTTGGTAACGGTAACTAAGCTGGGCTGCCCTGGCCAGGGCTTTGTGAGTCACACCAACCAGAACAAAGACCCCATTACTGCAGCCTCGCTCCTCCACCCTCCCTCCATCCCCCTTTCTTCTTCTCCTCTGTCTTGCTCTTCTTTAATGCAATGATGAGTGTATTTCCTTTGCTTTCCTCCCCTCGCCTCCATCCATCCTCTCATTCACTGGCTCCAGTAGGGTTTAGGGGGTAACCCCGTCGTGCCATACATACCTCTGCCCTAACAACAGAGCTGGACAAAGGCAGCAAGGCAGTACAACACGGTAGTCTTTTTAAGCTTTATGGACTGATATTAACGTTAGTGTAGAAGGTTGTTTCTGAGTGTGTATGTCTAGAACTGATCCTGTGAGGCAGCTTTCAGCCCTGACCTGATTAGAGACTAGCTCGCCAATAATAGACAGGAGCCCAGATCAATGCTGCAGGCTAAGGCTGAGGCCACAGATGGGAGGAAACTCTGCTGTTCCAGCCTGAGATTGAGCAGAAGCTGTTTACCCCACAGCACTGATAGGTGCAGCATGAGCAGCCATGGGTGAGTGCTTGTCCTCCAGACTGAGAGGCGAGGCAGACTGGCTGACCAGTTTGACCCCAGCCTGTGAGACAGAGCTGTTTGTCTCTGTGATATAATAGGCTGATTTACCTTGTCCGAGGGTACATATAAATTCAGCTGTCAAAGATTTAATCTGTTCTTTTCCCAAACATGGTCTTCTGAAGGCGTAAATTGGCACAAGTCAAGGGGATAATTGTATCTTAGTTCAATTCTAATCGGCTATATTGGCGTGATCCAACAGATAAGAGATCTACACTAGCTGAAAGGGATTTTTAAAGCTGTGGCCATGAAGACAAAATCCTTTGATGACATAGGAAGCAAAAGCTGGAAACTGCATCTGAGGGTTGTTTTTTTGTTTTTTTTAAAGAGCAGTGTTTTCAGTATTGCAGAGCAATAATAGCAGCTTGTTTTCAAACGCTTATAACATCAATATATTTTATACCAAACTCTGGAAAACACCCACAACCTATAAAGAACTTCTCAAGTCATCTGTTTTTATGTTTCTGGTCAATTGTTGGGGAAAGATGCTTTTAAAAAATGACTGGTTAGTTATTTTGGGTAACAGTGTCTCCATTGTTACCTGCTATTGGTCTTTTGAATAGCATGATGTCATGATAATGTTGCTATGCTTAGTATTTTTATGTGTGACTCATTTCTGCATACATTGTGATTATATATTGACTTTTCAACACAATACAGGCTATCTCCTGAAACTCTTTACTCATGCTTTGGATTCTGTATGTGTGTAGGTTAATATACTGTATGTTTTGTTTCTGCTGTAAGAAAGAAGCATCCTCCTCCACATATAAAGCTGGAACTCTTCTCTTTTAGTCAGATAGCCCAGCTGCTGGTGATGTTGCCTTGGAAATGTGTCTCCATGAGTTTGGGGGCTGTAGCCTCTGAAGGAGTGCTGAAGGAGGGACTGTGTTTTTGGCTCTCGAGTCCAGATATCAACAGGCTTTTGGCAGAACTAGGTGCTTCACCTTTAATGAAAGGAGGTCCTTAAATGAGTTGAAGGTCTAAGAAAAGAAGTAGTTTCCTTTACAGATCCTGAAGCAGCTCCATGCAAATTTTTGTGAATACATATTGATATAATGAATTTTTACTGATTTTGTTAAGATACAATGTTCTTGTTAGTCTGTCAGTGTATGAGTGTGTTTACTGTTATATCCAGCTAAGTACATCTTCACAGTCACATTAACTTTTGACTATTGAAATCAATGCAGTTGTTGGAATGCAGTTTTTAACTGTTGTTATACTGTTTTTATACCCAAAGTAGTTGTAAACATTCTCAAATGCATGCCCTAAATCAGGGGTTCTTAACCTTTTATGCACTGGGGCCCAACTTTTCCAGTACAAACATCAGACACATATATCACATGTATGTGACACTCCACATAAAACAAGGGGCTTAATATGTTGATAATTCATAGAATCAAATCAGGCTCCTTCGGGAACACATTTAAAGGCTCAAGTCAGGGTTATAGACACATCATATGTTTTAGATTTTACAACAGCAAAAAAGAGGGACTTGGAAAAAAAACTGATGGAAAAATATGGCAACGTGATCAATAAAATGATGAAATATATTCAAACAATTCTAGGTTCGAATTAGATTAAAATAGAAGTAAATTAATTCATAGATAAATCAAATATTTAAATATATATAAAATATTTAATGACAGTTAATTTATGTATTTAATAAACTTTTCTCACAATTTTTTTAAGAGTTGATAGACATGAGAGACATTTTTTTGCATCTGTAGCTAATTTTCATTCTTTTTTGTTTGTTTAAAATTCCACCAGCTTTCCCTCCATGTTGGTGTTTGGTTACTAGATGCTAGCTTGTGTTAGCTAACACTCCATACAAACCTCTTGGCTCTGTCTTGTTACCTGCGTTTATAAAACCGCACTTAATTAATTGGATTGTTCTTGTGCAATATTTTTGCATTTTAGGGGGTTGGGGACCAATTTTGTCTTCATTTATTAGTTTTAAACACTTATTCATAAGTTTCGCTACCGGCTAGCGGCTAGCTGAGTGTCTTCCTTTGCTTATTGGGGTTTGTTGAACAACTAACGGACAGATTACCGTCACCAAGTGGTGGGAGGCTGTATTGCAATTTAGCTTCTCAAGCAGCCTTCACGGCCCTCGTGGCCTACCAGCAAAAAAAGTGAAATATCTTTGCGGCCCTCCAGGTGGCGCTCGAGGCCCAAGCATGGGCCGTGGCCCTATGGTTAAGAATCACTGCCCTAAATACCACTGCCTCCAAGGGAACAAATCTGTGTGCTACATCAATATGAGAAGTGGGCATTACAACACTGCCTACAGATTTAGTTAGACTACAGTTTCTGACAAGCACAATTTTATAAGAGGATTAGACCCGTATCTTTGACTAGATTGTGTTTGCTCACTACTGCTGTGAGGAGCTAACATCGGTCTTGCAGACAAGTAAAATCTAAAGACAATAAAATCTCTCAGTTTCAGATGGTACAGTCAGTGAATGTGCCTTTCTGTAAAGAAAAAGTGAGCTGCGCTCACTCTTGCAACCCAGAGTGCAGGACCCTCATTGGGATGTGCAGTATAGGAGGGATCACCAACTCTGGACCTCCTGAGCCAATGTCCTTCAGGGTTTACCTGTTTCCCTGCTGCAGCATACCGGACTGAAATGAATGGGTCACAGGGACTGGTGGAGAACTTGACCACAAGCTGTTGTAGAACCATTTCATTTGAAACCTGCAGGAAATTGGCCTAAGAAGTCCAGAGCTGGTGATCCCGAACTGTGTCTTCTTTAAAAATGTCTCAAAGCGAAACCTTTTTGCTTTTTCTGTTTAAATCAATACAACATACAATAAATGCATGTATGTTTTTTTTTTAAAATGAACAGAAATTCTCTCAGTGTTCGTGATGTGTCTTGTTTAGAAGAACAGAACATGCAAAAACATCTGACAACGGCCATCACCACAGTGGAGGTTGTAAGTATTTTTATTTTTATTTTTTTTCAAACTTTACTTAATTTCGTGAGAAAGAACTGGATGGATTGTCCAGAAAATATGACAAAGAAAAAGGTGAAAGGAATAAGAAAAAGGACCCCATAGAGAGCGCGTCAGATAGTCTGAAGTTTTTTTGCCAATCAATACCAGCCAGAGTTGAAGCTGATAAATACCCACAACTTCTGCAAAGGCACTGGCAATGAAATACAGATTAAACAATTTCCTGTTGCACTTTCCTGATGTCAACAGCTTCTATTGATCAGTGTAAAAAGGACTTAAGAGATGTGATCTCACAGCTGGAAATGATGCAATTACAAACTGCTCACTGAAACAATTTTCAGAAGCTTTCTTAGTCCATAAAGTGATCTTCATGACAGAATGATGTTTATAATAAATCCTGATCAAACCATCAAATATTAGATTTCAGCTTTTTCCCTCATGATGTTTTTCTTCTGAAACTTTTAGCAGTGTCATGCAAATTAAAATTCAGATAATAGATGAATAATTGGACAGCAAGAAATGTTTTCAATGTGTTACTATTTAATCATTTTCATATTGTGTCATCAAACTGGCGTGAATTATCTTAGTAACACCAGCAGTGCAGGAAGTTTTCAGTCAAACACAAAATGAGTAAAATCTAAATGCATTAATGGAACTATTCTCAAATAGATATTGGTTTGAATTTTTGTAATTATGTAATTATTCTCCAGACCGATGAGATAAAGGCCTTAATGAGGCAAAATGCTTTGTGTATATAAACATATTGGGATTATATTTGGTCTAATCTGTATTCTGACTGAGTTATATGACCCATAGAGGGTGCTGTTGACCTACGTGTCAAAGCTTGAAGGATGTTCTGTACAATATGTTCATGATTTGCCAAAGTACTCAGTGCAATGTTTAATTCATGCAGAGAGAGTCATTCTCACACAAATTTCCAAATCATTATTTTCAACTCTAATCTATAATCTAAGCATGTCCCTTCGCTTTCTTTATTATTAACTCACCGTCACAGCACACAGTCCTCTGCTTTCATCCTTTTAAGGCTGCAAAGCACAAATAAACCGAACAAGGCTTATTGTTACCTTCAAAAGTCCAACCTCTCACATTATTTACTTGTGAGTGACAGCCATAGTACTAAAGCACACTGTTCGGGGTTACCCCTGCCAAACAGAGAGCATCATGGGAAGGAAGCGACCACCCCTCTTTAGTCTGTTGTTCCTGGCTTTTCATCCTTAATTGATTAGTTCCAGGAACACTTGAAGCTGTAGCTACACGCAGATATACACACACTGAAGCAGTCCTGCTAATGAGCATGGTGTTGAAGCTGAGTACCTCCATCCTCCTTAGCCTTTTGCACTCCTTCCAGCAGCATCTGTAAAAAAAGAAAAAAAGAAAGCAGTCTCGGCTGCTCTGTGCTTCCTTCTGCTGGACACAAGCAACACTGCGAGGATTAAGATGTCGGCATAAAGAGTTTATGAGTTTATGTTAGAGGTATTTATTCTTTGATTTCTTTGCATCTATGTCAGAGCAGATGTTTCTGGTAAACGTGACGTGTGAACATAGTCTCAGAAGTTCCCTTGCAGGATGTGCATATTTTACCTTCCTCATCCTCAGTGACAAATTTGTGCAGATGTAATGGGGATTACAGTGACCACAGTCTGTCACAGAAAAGTTTAAAAAAAGTTTTCTTCTTATCAGTTTGACCCAACTTTGACTGTGTGTGTGTGTGTGTGTGTGTGTGTGTGTGTGTGTGTGTGTGTGTGTGTGTGTGTGTGTGTGTGTGTGT
>JBBBVU010000007.1:29796495-29819404 GCA_037177055.1 Atherinosoma microstoma
TGTAATGTTTCTAATGTTTGTATGTAAAGCACCTTGAATTGTCCTGTACATGAAATGTGCTGTATAAATAAACTTGCCTTGCCTGTAAGCTCATATCAGTACATCTGTAAAATGTCAGCAGCTATGAAACTACAGAGACCTTAAAGCAAAGTTGTTTTGCTAAGTTTTTTTTCCGTGAAACTATCCACCAAACTGCTGAGTTGGTTGATTCACAGATAAGATGACCTATATGAACATCCTGGTCTGCAGAAAAACAACTGTTCTAGCAGAGCAACAAGAAGACCCTTTAAACAACAACACGTTTTTTTTTATCTCAGTTCAACACGTCTTTTAAAACAATGGTTCCCAAACTGGGGGTCGCAAAATCATTTCAGGGGGATGTATGATGTTGTTAGGATCTTTTTAAAATTATTTCATTGCAATTTTTGCTATTTGTTGCTACTTTTTACTACTTTTAATGCTTTCTTTGCACCATTTGTAATGCTTTTAATGTTAAATATATTAAGCACTTTGAATTATCTTGTACAGGAAATGAGATGTAGAAATAAACTTGCCTTGCTCTTGATGATCTCGACCCCCAAAGCTTCTTGTAAAGAAAGCAGTTCTCAGCAAAATGTCCAGGAAAATACAACCCACCTTTCACCACAGTTTCAGACTATAGACGTGTTATAAACCTAAAAATGTTGTTAAACTGTTATAATGTTGATTGATGATGAAAATGAATGATTTTCAATTAATCTTGGCCGTGTTATGTGACTGCTCTTATTGCTGGGTAACTTTCATGCCTTCACTAATAGAATCCATCAAGTAACTATAACTTAATTTTAACCTAGTTGTTAGTATTAGTAATCTTAAATAAGTTCTGTGAACTCAGGAGGGCAAAATGTTTAAAAAAATAAATGTAATTAAGTTGAACCAACTTAATTGATTTAAGTTGAGAAGGAATGGTGACGGTGGGGGAGGAGGGTTTTACCCACAATGCTTCACTTCTATTAACAACCGATCAGAGATAAATCACTGTATGAAACCTGAACTTTTACTTTTATTTTGGCAAATTGATAATAGTTAAATGTACACAATACTTTTTTAAGTACTTTTTGTTTTACCTCCTTCCAGTTCTCAGCTAACAGAAAGGAAAACATGTTTTGGTCTCCGTGTTGAGCTCAATCAGCAATAATCCACCATTCACCGTAGTTTTAGTGTATAAGCATGTTACCCTTTCCAGTTCCTGCTCATCCCCGTGTTTAAAACCAGTTAGTCAGCTGCTGCACCGTAACAGAGATGTCAATGGTCTGATATCAGGTTGAGCAGGAGGGCCTTGTTGCAAAACAAGTCAAATTTTGAGTTCATCAATTACTTTAAGTTAAATGAACTTGAAATTAAATGTTTTCTGAAGCATTTCTTCTAAGTTATGTGAAATTAATCAAAAAAAGTTTCTTCCACAACCTCATGAACTTCCAGTAAAATCAAACTAATCAAGTTAAGAAAAGTCCAACAAACTAAAAACGCCCCAGTTGATTCTACTCAAATCATTCAAGTTGACTAAACTTAATTTTTTTCAAGGCAGCAAGTTTGCATCATTTTTTTAAGTAGCCAGAACTAGTTAGAATTTACAGTGTGGGCATCCCGATGTTTTTTTTGAAAACAAAAACAATACAGGTTGTTGTGACAGAGATTTCTGTGGTCTGACATTAGTTTAGCAAAGACTACACCCACACCAAAATCCTGCTGCAAAGCACAGTTTAGTCAAATCACACATAAAAGCTCTTCAACATGCTTTAAATAATAGAATTAAGAGAAAAGGGATTGATGGCTTTACAAAAATCACAATAAAATACGTAAAATTACATAAAAGATTTAAATGAAAATGATTAAAAGAAACATCTGTCTAGATCAATTAAAAAAGTACATTTCATGCATTTCAACCTGATCTGAAAGCATCTACATCCCAGCCAGCATGTCCATGTGGGGCCCACAGGGGTCAAATATGGGATATGAGTGGGCAGGTTTTACTGTGACCATGTGGTTTCAGTTACAGCCCATGTGTGCTGGCTGTATGAGCCCCATGAGGGATCTAGGTGGGCATGGGCATAAACAGGGGCCCTCACCAAGTTGGGCCCCAGCTGAAACCCAGTCAGAACCAACTTGAAACCCATATGGTCAAACACAGGTGAGGCCACCGTGGAAACAAACCCACTTGAAACTAGGGGTGGGAGAAAAAAATGTATTAATATAAATTAGGAATGCACTGATATGAACATTTTGGCAGATACCGATATCTGATATTAATATTTTTGCAATGGCCCATAACCGATATTTACCGATATCGTTTAAAAAAAATTAAGTTAAGATGATGAAATTGTGTACAAAATTTAAGTTAACGTCAGCAGCGTTAGCTTCCCGCCAAAGTTTGTAAACCTCCGGTTGGGGGTTTTTCAGATGACGTATCAAACTGATGGTGTTGAATGATTTGATTTTGCTTTGATGTTACATTACTTTGATGTTGCAAGTATTGCAGACTGCTTTTTGAGTATCTTCTTTCGATACCATGAAAAACTACCTGCTGACATTGCTTGTCCACTTCAGTTAAACACCCCACGATGCTGCCTTACTATCACTGTCACATGTCCAAAAAAAATACTGCATGGCCACACTCCCCCTCCTCCCGACACACAAATAAATATCTGTTGTTAATATCGGCCAAGTTTTACTTATCGGACCAATACCGATATTTTAAAAAATGACCAACATCTGCCGATACCGATATTGAAACCGATGTAGCATGCATCCCTAATATAAATATCATGATTTTTTTTTTGCTTCACGATTCTTAAATCCATTTTTGGGTTAAAAACGTTTTTTTTCCCAGTTTTTTTTCAATCATTTATTTATTTAACTTGTTTTGCATCATAGCGGCAGAATGATGGTCTGGCTGCTGTTTTCTCCAAATCTAAATGCTTCATCTTCAGCTGGTTTTGCTGAATAAATCTTAAAAACTGACTCACATGTGATGTGCAGTTTTTTGGGGGAAATATGGTTCCTGATTCAATTTTTTCACATGTTCTGGGGTTAAAAAAGCTAACTTAAAAAACACAAAAATCAGCAATATCGAAGAATTGCAAGAATCGCAATTTAAATCGAAATCGGAGGAAAGCACATCGTCCCAGCCCGGTGAAAGTTTCATCTCCACTGGCAGTTTGTTCCACTTGTTTACACCATCATGGATAAAAGCTGCTTCTCCATGTTTAGTCTGGATTCTGGTCTGGTCTATCTTGATCTAAGAGCCCTGCTATATTCTCTGAACATTTCACAGATGTAATCTGGGTATGAATTATAAGGAACAATTTGAGTTCATCAATTACTATAAATAGAGTAAACCATTATCATTATGTGTGCTGCCACAGAAAACAAAGCATCGCCTGTAATTTGGACAGAATTGATCACATCAGGTTTCTTGCACACACTCAGATACGTTCTACAAACTCAAATCTTTAAGTAGAGCTCAATCCCTCAAGATTTTACAGTATTAATAGCGCAGTCCACCTCCATGAAAGGACCAGAGCTGCTGCAGAGGCAGAGGAGCTGCCAAGCTCAGGTCAAATATGCAGGCCGTCAGTATCCAGTAAACACAAGCTAACAAGTGTTCGACCGCATGTTAGGTTTATGAGTTGTTTCTAAAACAACTCTTTTGAATTATATCTCTCAGTCGAGATTCATCAAGTTTAGTGGCCAGAAGATGTTTGTGAGCTAAGTTCTTTCGAACAGTGTTACTGTTGGTCTTTTTAATAAGTGGATTTAAACTGAAGCTCAACATGGAAACTGTAACCTGGTGGTTATACCAAGTCAATTCCTGATGATTGTTTTTATATGACAGAGAGGCGGAGCTACTGAGATGCCTTCAGGCAAGCATTTTGGCCTTCATCGTTTTATTTGTACAAGCAAATGGTGAGTCATAAAAACTGTGCAGGCTAGACGGTGATGGCTTGCGATTTTCAAAGTAGTTTCACCTCCACACACTCCACTGCTTTACTAACGATGAACCATAATGGGCCTCTAGCCAACAGAATGAAGGTCATACTCTATTAACTCTTTAAAGCCAAACGTATGGTATTTGCTACATGCAGTCTCTGAAACATTTTGCATCGTTTTATGGTAAAAACTTTGCTCAAAACCCTGCAGTTTAAAATATGATGCTTGTCTTCTGACCCCTAAAAGATACCAGGAAGCAGAAGACTACACTACAATTTTTTTGACATGTCAAAAACTAATAAATGGTAGATATACCAATCTCTCTTTTTTTTTTTTAAAGAACCAAATAAAGACTTCAGATTTTGAAAATTGGACCTTTCTTCCCAGTTTTTCTTGGGTTGGGCTTGAAAGGTTTAAAAAAAAAAAAAATAGAAAAAATCCTTCCACTGAGATGACAGAGTAAGTAAGATGGCAGAGTTCTTGACAATTTAATGTGTTTTTTCAATCAGAAAAGTGTAAAACTTGACATCCATTAAAGCAGGAATACCCCATGTGGGTCCTCAAAGGCCACAGTCCTGCAGGTTTTAGAGCTTTTCTGCTCCGACCTGCACATCCCTACATTAAAGATATGGTGATTTAGTACAAAGGATGTATTTTAGTCCATGATTTTTTTTTCAATTTCTCACCAAGTATTTTGATATGTAACCCTAACCGAGTCATGCTGTTACCTCAATTCAACCAGGAAGCGATCAAGTTTTATTATAGAATGTTTTATTGCAACATGGAAACAAGTGAATCCAGATTAATTTTTAACTCTGATCTTTTTATAACCAAGTTGAACTTGTTTTTATTAAACGATGGTAGTGAACACACATGGCTGAAAGAGAGGCCAGCATGGATTCAACACATTTTTCATGCACACGTCTGAATGTTTAGAAGTAAATTCAATGATGCATGCATATCAGGTAACTTGGAGCTGTGCTGAGATTCATTGAAGTTTAGTTAAAGTTGCAATGGATTGGAAAAAATTGCAAGGCTGTGCCAAATTTGAGTGAAGAGCTCGTAACATCCCGAAATCCCGGGGGGGACTGGTTATGAGTTCTATATCCATGGAAACAGACAATCAAAGAGACACTTATGGACCGGCTTCATTTTACAGATTTGGAGAAATTCTGCAGGATGTGTGTGGCTTGTCAATCAGCAGATAGTTCGTTTACTTCCAGAAAGGTCCACCTTCTTTCTTTACATCCCAGCGTGCACCGCAGCATGACTTACCTTCACATTCTCCGATAGCCTGACACACATTGAGAATGTCATGGACATTCACACACAGGTGAATCCTAAAAATATTTAAGTTTTATGTTCTGTTGGATCAGCATTTTGCAGAAAGTTTGCTTAGCAGGGCTACAGTCGCTTCTTTTATTAGCCTGGATCCCCAGTCATCTTCTACTCTTAGCAAAGGGCTGTGTGTCCACACAACAAAACCTAATTTGCTCCATTTTGTCAGTTTAGTTAACCGGCTGCTGTTTGCTTAAGTTTGCTAACAAGCAAAAATCAGTTTGAGTTAAACTATGGCAAATGAAATGATGCGGTTAGGTTCCTGGGAAGATTGCGCCCATGTTTAGGAGAAACCATGTCTGACATGTTCTGTGATGACACGCTACTCTGCAACTTACAAAACGACGCCTACTTCAATTTCTGTTGAACAAAGGTATGAATTACCTCTCGTTTATGTGAACTGTTTCATTTTGCTCCTCATGAGTCACACCCAGCGTTGATGCAGGAGCTGCAAAGTATTGGATAAAGCCAGAACAAGTTGAGATTAAACAAGCACATCAGAAACTTTTTGTTTTGTTTTGGCCCACCAACTTTATTTCCATTTATTTTCATTGAGTGTTACAATATTTTTATTCATTAAACAGAGAGAGAGAAAAGTGAAAAAAAAAACAATAATTATGTTTAGTAATTATAATGTTTAGAAATGAGATAAGACAAAGCAAAAAATAAATAAAGATTAAATAAAGTAAATAATAAAGTAGATTGGTAACTTCTCCAAGGTCGCAGAGTATACAAAGTAATGGGGATGATGAGATTCTGCAGCCGAGTGGAGAGTTTGGTCGGTTACTGCTTCCTAAAATGAGTGAATGGGTGTGCATGTCCATGTGGCGTGAAAATAATCATCAGTGCTCGCCTGAGTGCATTGTGTCCAAGTGTCAGTGTCTGTAAACCCATTAGAAACATTTTTCTTTGTGTGATGTGAAATCTTTGAATCGATTTGTATGAGTTGTAGCTTTGTGTTTGTAGTCATTGAAAAGGTGTTTTTGCAGATTTTAGTCCAGAATTCAGGGCTGGAGGAGATGGTAAGGTCCTTTTCCCATTTTAACATTGGGACTTTTACTTCTGTATCTGTATTTGATATGAGTCTGTAAGGTTTGGATATTAGTTTATTAAAATCTGTTATATTAAATAAATCTTCACTCAGTTTTGAGTAGAGGGTTGTTGGATATGTCTATCTTAGATTTAATTATTGCTTTTAATTGCTGGTAATGAAGAAATTGTTCTCCCTCAATTCCAAATTCCTGGTTCAGTGTTTTAAATGATATAAATTGATTGTTTTGAAACAAGTGACAGAGATGCGTGATGCCCTTCAGGTACCAGGTGGGGAAGTGAATTGGGTTGTTGTGCAGTTGAAAGTCGGGGTTGTGCCAGATTGGGGTGTATTTACAGGGAGTTAAAGCAGAGTTTGTGATTTTATTTACATTCCAGCAGGCTGTCAGAGTTGATTTGATTGTGATATATTTAAAGTAATTTGTCTTCTTGATTAAATCAGGAAGAAAGGGTCAACCTGAGAGGTTTTACATAGGTGCTGTTCTATCCATGGGCTGTTGTAATTGTTTTTATGGATCCATTTCACTGCATAATGTAATTGATGAAGCAAATAATAATGATAAAAAAAGGTGCTTCAAGCCAAGCAAGTGATTTTTGTTTTTGTATTATTTCAAGAGAGATTCTTTGTTTTTTGTTTTTCCAGTAAAATTGAGATATTAGTGAGTTGATGGATTTAAACCAGTTATCGGTTGGGGAGATTGGTAGCATAGAAAATAAGTAATTGGTTTGTGGAACTAATTTCAACTGTGGCTATTCGACCAATCAGTGAAAGTGGGACCAGCCTGGTGGAAATAGCACATCAGAAACTGTCTGGACATCAATGTTTACATTTTCTAAACCAATGCTTAAAAACACCTGCAATATCTAACATCTACAGCCCTCCTTTCATCCCAGTCAAGCAGCCAGTCACCAAACTATGGACGTTTCATTGTTCAGGTCTGGACATGTCTTCGTGTTCTCTCTGCATTGGAGCTTTGCAGACTCACGTCTAGTCAAAGCACGTTGCTGACACTCGGAAGCAGTATCGGGAATGCCTCTTCCCAAAAACATTCACAAGTGTTGAATCATCCTGTGATATTACGTCCAAACAGCCACGACGGAGTTTATCGTGTTTGAATGAACTCTGAAACTTCAACACTTCCCTCCAAAAAGAAATCAACACCAGAAATTGAACTCTTTTGAATTTTTCATTTTTGAAGGGAAAGTTTCAGATTTCTCCGGAGTGCCAGAAAGGATCAATAGCAACAAAACATGGGTGAAAAGCACTAGACAATTTTCAGTATTTAAGACTTAGTTTCACTTAATCAGAAAACAAATCTTGATTTGTTTTTGCTTTCCTTGGCAGAGCGAAGCTAAAGCACCAACACAACCAGGTGGAACCACAGTTTGGACTGTTTAACTTTTGACTGCCACTAATTGGCGACATGCAGAAGCTGTCAGAAGCCACACACAGAGGAATGCCCACACCTTAGAATATATTACTCTTGAAACGGTAATTGATTACATGGAAATGTGGAGGCATGACGAAACAAGCTTTCCAGTCTGTTTCCGCGGTTTTTCAATGGCCAACCACTTACAAATGAAAAATCAGTGTAACAAACATCTTCACTTCCCACACACTTTATTGGGTTTACTATCTGATGAACAGAAGAGCCTCTCTCTACTCAACCAGCATGTCCTGTTAAGTCTGTTATCCAGCTTTCATATGTGCACCTGTGAATGAATTTGCTGCTGCTTACATGAGTTTGTCTAAGTTGTTTCCCTGCATTTGCTCATAAATAAAGAGAGTTTCTCTTGCAAACAGCAAAAGCTCAAACAATATCAATCAATAAACAATTAGATTATGCAAAGTTAGAAACAGGAAGTGCTCTGAGGGTACGTGCGGGTGTATATGTAGACGAATAAAAGCTTTATGATCTCAGGAGATAATTGGAGTCTTGTGGTGGAGTCATCACCCTTAATGCACGGTCAAGCCGATAAAGCTGTAACTCTCTGATCACAGAGTCAGCCGTGTTGACACACAAATGTGGCTGAATGTTTTTCTTTGCTGTTGTCTAACCACTAAATGAGTTACAGATAAATGATCTAGCCCGACACGCCGGCCTTTTAGCAGCGACAATGAGTTTCTCCATTTCCACTGTAATATCCGCACCCCATTAACTAAGTGAAAACTACAATCATTACTGACTTCCAAAGGAAATGTTTCAGGAAAAACAGGCTGCTTTAATCTGCTCAAGTATCTTTGTATTCAGTCATCACTGTGTGATCTCAAGGCTTCTTATCTTGGGACTTTGTTTGTGCAAAATACCTTGACTAAACTCCGGAGATGATGTAGGAAGGCTGCCAATTACAACTTGTTGTGCAAGTCCACAACGCAGCTCCGAAATTTCTCTGCATGATTATTTGACGCATCTCAGTGAGGACAACTTGGCAAAAGGTGCAGCATTGTCGATTTAATTGTAGTTTGCAAGTTAAACACAAAGTTAGATAAAAAAAACTGGTCTGGCGAGAAAATTCCAACCGATATAAGATGATAAAGAAGAGAGGCTCATGTTGCATTCCACATCTTGTTTGGAAAAACGTCAAACAAAAATTGGCTTAGAAGTGTGTTTGGGAAATATTTAAGCAAGCAGATGCTTGAAAAGATGAATTCAAGGTTCTTGAGTGAAAAAATTCAAATACAAAAGTAGAACTTTCAGTATTAGTGCACCTCATTTTTATTCACTCAGCCCTCTTTGTTTCCTGTGAATTTGTGGCTGAAGCTGTCTGTGATGTCACTGGATTATTTGCTGCGCAGCAGAGGAGCAAAACCAGTCCTACAAGCAACTTCAGGTCTGAAGAGGTTGTACTACAGCTGTGACATCTGGCAGATACAGCAGAGAGGCGGAGGAGAGTCACTCTGAAGCTGCTGCTGCTGTGCTCAACCAGGAGGGAAGGTCAGCACCGACTGCTCTGCTCAGACAGGAACTCAGCGGTAAGGAAAACTCATCAAAGTCAAATATGATGATGGACAGTTCCTTTTGCTTTTTTTGTTTGTTTTACTCTTGCAGTTTTGCAGTTTTATGACTTTTTTCTTAAGGGTGGGGATTCATATTATTTAAGTGTAGCATGCACCTGCAATTTCTGCATTTTTGAAGAATGCTTCACGTGTTTGTTTTTTTTAAAAAGCACATGTAATTGTTATAGCTAAAGAATACAAAATGCACAAACAGATTACTTTTAGGCCATTAGTTGCATTAAGAATGATTTAATTACCTTTTTTTGTTTAAACTGAGTTGAATAAGTAAAGAAGCTCTCACAGATTTACATTAATATCCATTTTTCATCTGGAGTCAACAACCAACATCACAACAAGCTGAGCAGCAGAAAAACGAAACCGCTCGTTAACATGTCCTTACACAATTAACTTTTTTTGTCACGTGACAGGATAAAGGTTTGAACTTGTTATCTGCTCTAGACTGTCTCTCCTTTAGCAGAAATGAGCACATATTATCTCTGCAACAGTCTTGTCGCATCACAGTCGTTGCTCTTGCCTTGCACTTCCGTTTGGTTTTGCACATTTCATCATGTTGCATTTCTCTGTCATGTCAGCTGCAACCACAAGCGGAGTCAAAATGAACGAGACGATCACCCCAGAGAGCAACTTCACCAACCCCAGTAACTCCAGTAACTCCAGCTGTCCGTCCATCGATGACTTCCGTAACCAGGTTTACTCCACATCCTACTCCCTCATCACCGTCTTCGGCTTCGTGGGGAACAGCTTCGCCCTGCTGGTGCTCTTCCGAACATACACCCAGCGCTCCCCCTTCCACGTGTACATGATCAACCTGGCGCTGTCGGACCTGCTGTGCGTCTTGACGCTTCCGCTAAGAGTCATTTACTACGTGAAAAAGGGCCGGTGGGAGCAGGGAGATTTCCTCTGCCGCATCAGCTCTTATCTCCTCTACGTCAACCTGTACTGTAGCATTTATTTCATGACAGCCATGTCCTTCACGCGCTTCTTAGCCATCGTCTTCCCAGTGCGCAACCTGCACCTGCTGACAGTAAACCGTGCGCGCGCCATGTGTGTGGGCATCTGGCTCTTTAGCAGCTTGTCATCCTCCCCTTTCCTGATGTCTGGACAGTTTCATGACAAGGAAAACAACATATTTAAGTGTTTTGAGCCTCCTGAACCTTCTAGCGGTGCTCTGCCAAAGCTGCAGACGCTGAATTATCTGGCTCTGGTGGTGGGTTTCATCCTGCCCTTCCTGGTCATCCTCATCTGCTACGCCGGCATAGTGCGCGCTCTGCTGTCCCGCACCAGTGCCGCGCGCCGACAGCAGGGAACAGCGGCCAAAGCCATCCGCATGATCGCCGTCGTCCTGCTGACCTTTCTGGTCAGCTTCATGCCGTACCACGTGCAGCGCACCGTGCACCTGAACTTCCTGTCCCGGAAAGACTCAACCTGCGAAGAGCGGATCACGATGCAAAAGTCTGTGGTGGTGACTCTGTGTCTGGCTGCTGCCAACTCCTGCTTTGATCCGCTGCTTTATTTCTTCTCCGGAGAGGGTTTCCGCAGCCGCATGTCCTCACTGCGCCAGTCCATGAGGGTCAGCAGCACCATGCGGCGCACGGCCAAGTTGAAGCCCATCACGGGGTCCGATTCAGGGGGGAACCACCAGCTGGGGGCCAGTTAGATTACACAAGGGAAAGAGTGGTCTTCAAACAAGCAGATTGAGAGCTCAACTGCCCTCACTGATGCTAAAAGTGGAGAAATAATAAAAAAGAAGGAGATAAATTATTCTGCTATTTGCAAGTTTCATGAAAATGTTCCTCTATCACGAAAAAATGAAGGGCATAAAAGAGGACACATCTGTTCAGTATTTAAGCGACATGATGGTTTAATATAAATAGCGGCCTATTGTGATCCAAAAGTTGTGATATAATAACAAATATGTGTATTATATTGGTGTATAAATTCATTTCAGATGTAGTTAAAGATGAAGTTGTAGTGGATCATTTTATCCAGCGTGCACGCCGTTGTGTCTCGTGTCATTTCAGCTGCATACAAAGGGTTCAACTCAGATTTTGTGAAATATGGTGGAATAAAGTGTTGCAGATATTTATTTTTCTTTTAATAAATCCCTTTTATTGTTATTTTTGTGCAAAATTATATTTTTGTATCCATCTTTTATTCCTTTTCCCCGGATGTTGTATGTGAATTATTAGAATGTCTCATGCTGTAATGTTATTTGGACACATTTGTGTTTTTTGAATGCATTTTATTATGCTTTATTCTGTCATGCACCTTTACATGCTGGTTTATTTTATTTTTTTACAATTTAAACATGCACTTGAAACAAATATTGGAATTTGAGCCTTTTAAATAAACAACGTAGCAGTCTCGGGTGAGATTGTTCACACAGGTTTTAAATATTTGCACAGTAATTATGAAACAGCCGGTTAGGTAGATGAGACTGGGAAAACAGTAGCCTAGCTGTCAGGACTGTCACATTTAATTAGTTTTTCAAGTCCACTAGTCCATCAGTCATATGTAGTTTGAAGCTTACAGCTTGGGTTATATCCTGTTGGTTCCTGGTTGTCGACTGAGCATGAACTTTTTGCACCCCCTTCATCTTAGGGCAAAAATCCATGTCGGTGCATCTTGTTCTCAACTTGTTTTATGTATATATAAAAACTGCATTAAAATGGATCCAAAATGAGTCCATTCACTTTGATCTTTTGTAACTCAGATCCTTCTGCATGGAGAGTTACTCTGTCCAACCACTGGGGGTCGCACCAGCACACCAATTGATAGTTTTCTCTCTGATTCAGTAGGTTATTAACATAATTTCCCCTTGCATGGAAACACCATTAGTTAATTCCTACAAACTCTGGACCACTTTCACATATTAAATTAGTACAAAACATATAAGTCATAAGACGTTTGTGCGATATATAAACATATTAGTGGATGCAATAAGCTTAGGGAGAGGGCAGGGGCATGCGTTTATCGTTCTGTGAAGCCACAACATTGAGACATACTGTACGCTCAACCTGCAGGTCAATGAGAAATACAAAACAACACTGAGGAACTACACTGCTGATTGGAACAGAGGGCCACTGTACTACCGCTTCATAAACAGATAATATCAAGCACATGATCAACTCCCCCCCTCTTTGCACAAAAAGATGTTTGTTTTCGTGTGCAGAGCCCGACGATCTTCCAGATATGGGATTCTTTGGGTTGCAAATATTAATGTATCTTGCAAAGATACTCACTATACAGGAAGAAAGGAAAGTCCCTGCTAAATTGCTACTATTTCCAAAGAGCGTGGATGACAGTGCACCCCTTTTCACAGAAGGAAATCTGTCCTCTAGATTTATAACCCCCTAAGTGATTTAGCCTAAGATCTGATTAGTTTCTGAGAAAGGTTAAGAATAAAACTTGTTTTCCTTCAGGGGCAACAGAGTCAGTTTGGCAACATGTGTTAATGCTCACCATGTGAGATCAGAAACCGTTGGAGGAACTCTCCGGGGGACCTGCTTGCCTTGCTGTAATATTTATGTTATCACTGCTTTTGCTTGTATGTCTGTCTGTCTGTCTGTCCAGGGATTTAGTGAAGTCGTAAAATAATTACAACATGAAAAATATTTTATATATGCTTTTCCCCTCCCTTAATAAAACCCCACGCAATGATTTAGGTTTCAAGATATGCATGATGCATCACTGCTTATAATACCAGATGTAGTCAACACACCATCCTGCCTCATCATGTGAATATTATTATTTATGAATCAATAAAAAGACTCCCATATAGATGCCAGAATAAAAATACTGTAAACATGATTTTTAAATGATAAGACATGAGTCTGAGACTATTTCTTTCAACCTCACTGTTTAAGTTCACTTTAATTCTTTGCTTGGTTAGGTTTAGGCATGAAAAACCTGTCCACCTGTTAAAACAATGAGATTAAATCCTTTTCTGCGAGTCTGTATTGATCCTGTAACTGAGGGTTAGTCCAGCGTACCAGTACCTACTAGGAAGGAGGCCGTAACTGTAACAGCATGAAGGATTGGCTTTACACTGTATCCTGCTGGCTATGTTTCTAATAATCAGAACCTTCTGAGTTAATTAGTCTAGTTTATTATCTTAAATGGGGCCATAGAGCCCAGCACAGCCGGACTGAGTGAGCTGCCAGCTGTCCTGCTGTCAGGAAAAATTGTTCAGTCTTGTCTCTTGTTCTCTGTGAGTGGTCAGTATAAGATTTTAGAGCCTCAATGTGACACGTTGCAGTCAATAAACGTGTGTTTATGCAAAGAAAATGAACCGTACCCAGCAGAACTAGCAAGGCGGCTGAGTTACAGCAATTTTAAAAAATTAACTTATCGTGCAGGTCAGTTACTGACTGTCCGGTTCTTTAACTGGGATGTAGAAGTTTGTTGTGTAACCAGATGATAATGAAAGCTGAGTGCCTGTGTTGTTCCATGGTGCTGCATACGTCTCCATTAATACCACTGTTTAGGTACTTTGGCTAACTGAGCTCAGCCTCAGTTTTTCGTTTAACTTTAAAGTGTGATTATTGGTTAAGATTACAAGAGTGATTTTACTGTTCATAAATAAAATGGTCTATTTATTTTTTGTAAATTTTTGTTGAATCTATCGGGTTACAGATAATATTAGCGGGATCCAATTTTAAGACTCGTCATAAATGTTTGTTTTTGTTTGTTTTCAGTAGCTGAAGAGTAAAATACTCTTTATTCTGTACCTGATCTGCTTCGATATAAACCAATTATTGGATTATTAGACAGGAATTTGTCCTCTTATAAAGTCAAAGTACATTTGATACTCAGGGCCCGCCCACTACCATCACTTGTCTGCCTGTAACTCTGAACTGTGAGAGCCCTTGGTTTTTGTCTTGCCTAGTAAGTGATTAAGGTTTATTTTTGTCCTTCATTTACCTGCCTTCCACCTGTGGATCTGCATTTGGGTCCTCGATGACCCACAAATCATAACAATTTGTCTCATGAGCCATGTCTTGTCACAAAGTAAGTTTGAGAAAGGAGATTTTGAACAAGTAGTAAATGTTGTGCTTTCGAAACTCTGACCAAATAGTTCAGGTTTTTCCGAGTGAAAGTGACATTTCAAACTAAAGAAAGCATGAACAGCCTAGATCTGGATGGGAGATAAACTCTGCGTTATCTCAGTGATTCCCAACCTTTTTCACTTTCATCTTTTACTTATTTCTTTTTTAAAGGTTTCTTGGATAAAGTGTCTATTATGACAGTAGACAGGAAAGTAAGCAGAGAGAGGGGGATGACAGGATGGGGTTTGAACCTGGGCCAACTGTGACACCATTTGAGTGACCCAACAAACCAGCTTCCTATTTCAACTAAAGCCATGTCTACACGTATGCAAGTATTTAAACAAACACTGATTTTTCTTTGCATTTATCAGTGTTTCTATCTCCATGAGTACCTTTTAAATGCAGTTTTGGGGCAGACTTCCAGGAAAAGGCCTCCCAAGGAGAAGATTTTCAAATAATCCGACTGTGCCGTTAATCTGTGGACAGGAAAGCCGGAATTTTCGGTTTGCAGCATTAGGCCATGTCGACACAGAGACCATTTTAAGTGTATCTGCTGAAGTTTTTATCGTTTGGACATTTTGTCCACATGGAACAGGCATTTTTGGGAGCCCAAAAACACAAATTTTTAAAGCCAAAAGCCAAACGCTTCTTTCCTGAACTGATGGCACCATTAACCAATTTCTCCCTTAACCTGCAAGCGTAAATCCCGCCAAAACAAGTTTCACTGTGTCTTTGTCTCTGTTTCTGGTGTATCTCTGTGGCAGCGATAGAGCGCCACCTACAGGTCTGGCATTTACTACAATGTCTTCAGAGGTGGAAAGTAATGAATTACATTTACTCAAGTTACTGTAATGGAGTAGTTTTTGTGAGTAATTTGTAATTTTGTAAGTAGTTTTTGAAATAAGTCATTTTACTTTTACTCAAGTACATTTTGACCCAAGCAATTTTTACTTCATTACATTGGATACACTCACTGAACACTTAATGTGACACGATTTCATCCCATTATCATGAAACTAATCTAGTGTTATTATATAACCAGATTAGCATTAGCATTAGCCTTACATAGCTTCAGGCTAACATCAGATTGACAACCTAGCATAATATTTGTAGTAATTGTAATTGCAGAGGGACAAAATCTCTTCTAGAAATGTGCCGCAAAATGTCAATGTTTATAAAGAATGGCTAAATAGGAAACCACTTTAAAAACATAAAACTGGTGTCGTGACACTGGTGAGCAATGTTTGTCCTCCTCTAGTGACCTGTCAATCACCTGAGGTGGCACCTAGTGTGTTCAATTAGATTTCAGAAGTGGCCAGTCCCCCCCCCCCCCCCTTGCCACCCCTCTAGCTACACCCCTGTGTAGACGCACACATTTGTTGAAATTATCCCGTCTTTACGGGAAACTTTTTTTAAAAAAGAAATAAGTTTTGTCTCTGTGTGGATGTAGCTTTAGGTCGTGCACTGCCATCTGTGTGGTTTGCATCACAAATGGCAGGATACGAGCTAGGATAGCAGCACACTAATAATAATAATAATAATAATACATTTTATTTGACAGCGCCTTTCTAGACACCCAAGGACACTTTACAATGGTACAATAAAAACATATAAAATACAAAGACATAAATAAGAATAGGCTAAAAAGAAGAGAAAATACAAAATGTATGAAAAAAAAAGAGTCAAGAATAAAAAAAGGACTAGGACTGAAAATGCTCCCTGTCCATCACTGACTACAAAGGTCCTCTTCTGACAGCAGACACCAAGCAAGTAGTGACATGAGTATCCAATAAATACTGCAAGTACTTGGCTTGTTTCTATGTTCTTTACTTAATGAGTCAGAAAAAGTGACAAAAGAATAAACCAAAGAAACGAAAAGTTCTCCTTATGAGTAAAGAAGCACAATCAAAGACTAGCGCGCTCTCTGGGCTCCACAGCAATGACTAAAGTGAAAATTAGACTTATGCTTCATGGACAGCTTGTTAAGCCTGAACCAATCAGAGGCCAGAGCTCAGAGCAGCCTCAGTTGTCTTCAACTAAGCTTATCAACTTCAAATACTGTCTCATAGTTAACTAAAACAATATGTTACCAATGTTCTTAACACTTACCTTAAATATTAAAGAGGAATACTGAGGAAAATCCACATGAAGATTTTGCCTTCTACTGATTTTGGATCTGCTGGTAGCAGCAGCTCTGATTGGCCAATAAAGCGTCAGAGGTGGGGACTTCGAGCGCCACCCTTTGGTTCAGCTCCCGACAGTGTTTCAATAAAGTGTTTGTTTTTTATGTGAACAGAGATTTTTTGTAAACGGTGCCATGAGGACATGTCTTTTTCTGTCTGGGGACATAAGACAGAAAAACTCTTGTTTATCTGGACATAGTTTAAGTTTAGGTTTCACTCTGTATTTGTTTAGGTTTAGGCACCTAAATCAGTCAGTGAGTGAGGTTAGGCATTAAAACTTCATGGTTATGGTTTGGACGAGATCATACAATCATTTCTATTCTATTTTTAGAAAAAGTTGCAAAAACAAATAAAAGAAATGTTTAGTTTTTTTAACTAAAACTATGATTAGTTTTATCTATGATAAAAACTACGATAAAACTATGCTAAAACCTAAATCTCCTATCATTTAGGTTGTAGCCAAAACCTAAATGAGAGGAGTCTTTCTTATTTATAACACACCAGGATGCATTCACTAGTACCATAAATCTACGTGGGCTTAACTCTTAAGCCACCGGGGGCATATGACTGCTACGTAACAACTGTTTTATCCATTTGGACTTAGATATAATGAATGTAAGACCAATCTTCTTTCTCTTTTTATCAGTCTTACAGATAATCACGTGAAGTCTTCTGAAGCTTAGTCACTTTGTTTATGGATGTTTCTAAAAAAGATTTAAAAAGCTTCTGGGCCTCAAACACAGCAAGTTGAGTTATCATCTGATTACTTTTAAAACTTTTAAAGCTTTGATCGGGAATGTGGGAACATTGAAATTGTGAGTTCACAGTAAGATGTGAAGGATTCCGTTTCCTCCAAAGCCCAACAAAGTTTGAGTGAAATATCAGGCTCTTTCAGCTTAAATATTAAAGAAACAAGCTGTAAAAAAAAATTCTCACAAGAAAGAGCTGAAAGATAAAAAAGGTTCATAGAGCTGATGGAAACCGCAGATTCAGGGGTAGATAGGAGTCTGAATCTACGTCCGCTGAGAGTATGTGTGCACACAGAATAAATCCAGACTGTCACTACATCATCTGTCTTTGGTCCTTTTAGTAGCCCTGGGTGTAAAGCTGGTTAGAGGTCAGCCAGGTCAGCAACCGTAACCTTGTCCCAAGTTTACTGCCTTCACATGATTTCTTCACACAGAAACTCATGATTTGCAGTAAGTAGCCTTGAATTCCCCTTTTCTTTTCAGCATACACGGAAAATTACATACCAAGAAGATGAACACACGCAAAGTGCTGCTGTGTTTATTGCGTGCACGCATACCGTGTGTGTGTGCGTGTTTGGGTGTGACCATCTTCTGTGCAACACATACACTTTGAACATGACCAGCACATCAAAAACCACATGCAGATACAATTTTCTTTCCATGCAGAGAGCGGGGTTGAAGGACAAGCTGAGGACTTATGGGTGTACTTTGGTTCATGTACAGTTGGGGAACAGCTCACACATGTTGACTCGTTCCATCCTGGACAGAACAATATTATTTTATCAAGACACTGACAGCAAATTTTAAGAAGTTTGCTGACTGAGACCTCCAAAGTTCTGCGGCAAAGATGGAGATGCTTAAATAAATGGAGCGTCGTTGTACTTCATTTACATTTACATTACTTCAGCTTTGTTGAAATGTTTGAACAGGCACTTGTTCAAGGTCCAGTTATGGATTTTGATTGACATTCAAAATATAATTTTTGGTGTAGTTTTCCATCTCTGTCTGGCCTTTTGATGTGGACACACAGCAGATTGCAATCCCAATCCCCCCCCCCCTCTCTCTCTCTCTCAAGTGGCCCGTATCCATACAGCCCAAGGTTGTTCATTTTGGCTCTATATTAATTACATTTAAGGATGTTTTGTCAGGTGGAAATTCCAAGCAATGGTAATAGGAGTCTGCACCCTGAAGATCCACTGAAGTGAAATTATGTCAGGCAAATACACAGACATCTGTCAGTCAAAAAAAAAAAAAAAACAGACAATAATGCTTCTTTGACAGCCCATTTCGCCACATCATGTGCCACTAAACATAACACCCCCCGCCCCCCCATTCGCCTTGAACTTACTCACCCTACAGATGAGGCACCACCCCCCCACTTATAGTGTTTGTTGTTGCTCTAACAGGAAGCTTGTGCACAGAAACAGCGTCCTCGACAGCGACACTGTAGCTCACTGAAGGTATTTTGGGCTGCTCATGTATTTTTGTCCACGGCGTGACGCACGTAGAGAGAAAGAGCCTTCAGTTTGCTTAACTTTTAAAAATGTTATCACCACATCGCTTCCCCAAATCACATAAAGCCTTCTGGCATTTATTTTCCGCAGAACAAAGAGAAATCGAGCGGCTCCTTCAGCAATAATCCTTTCCTGTTCATATCTATTTTATTTTTTTCTCCTTTTTTCCCCCAAAGAGAATCAAATAGATGTGACCAAAAAGAAACCAACAAGAAAAAAAAATCTGTATCAACTTCCTGGTTTCTATTTCTCAATTATTTTTGTTATAAATTATTACAATCTCTGAAATTATTTCATAGTCTTCTGTTGTTACAGTGCAGCTGTTCATAGCGGAAGCCACAGCACCATTCCTCTTCCCGGACGTCCTGCCAGAGGCGCAACAGATTAGTTGAGCAGAAAATTCACGGACATTTTGCATCAAAAGCTAAAAAACTCTAGCTGGACTCTAACTGGAAAAATTTGGGCTTTTTAGCCCAAATTATTCCAGTTTAGCACTGAACAAAACCAGCTCCTTTTCACCCTTTTTTCACTCATTTCCTTCGTCACTGGCCGTCCAAGCATGTGCAATGTTTGGTTGATTCTTAGTGAGAGTCCACAGCTGTGG
The DNA here is from genome assembly GCA_037177055.1 of Atherinosoma microstoma. Lineage (NCBI taxonomy): Eukaryota > Metazoa > Chordata > Actinopteri > Atheriniformes > Atherinidae > Atherinosoma > Atherinosoma microstoma. Next base: position 29,815,970 of record JBBBVU010000007.1, read on the forward strand.
TCTGTACCTCTTCAGATTTAAACTCAACCGTTGGACAGCAGTTTAAAGCCAAAACTGCAAATGTATGTTTGGAAAAAAGAAAAAAAAATGGGGCTGATTAATGATGATTCAAATGGAAAGCTTTATTTTGGATTGTAAGGAATGATTGCTGCAAAGCTTTCAGGTTGGGACGTTGAGGAGGAAAACGTCTTTGTGAAGCAATGAGGTGAAGAAAAGAGGATTTGGAGCTTTTCTGAAGCAGCGAGTACAAAAAATTAAAGAGGGGACGGTGCTAATAGACCATCCACTAACACAGTGTAACAAGTGGTATGCAGGGAAAGTGGGTCACTGTGGTGACAGACAGAGACATTAAACTCACTCTGTGGGTCTGTCTTTTGGATTGTCCGCTGCCTACAGTGAAATGTATCGGGCCGTTTGAAGGCTTGCTTTGTCCCATGATAAATTGGTTTAGCACAGGGTTTTCAGCAAGGCTGTCACAGCACATCAGCACCAAAAACATCACCACAAATAATTATTGCTTCTTGAGAGGATAACAACCAAGATTTGGCTCTGAAAGGCCTTCTGCGTGAAGAAAAAAATTAAGTAAACATGGGAAAAGACGTCCTGTGCTAGGTCTTATAAATATTTAGTTATATTGAGTCATTCCACATTTGGTCATTTATGATGTAAAAATTGCTTCACCTCTCAGTGCAACTGTGTATCTTAAACATGTGTTTCAGGACAAAAAAAGTCTCATTGCCATGGATTAAACATAGTATTAATAGGTTTATAGAGGGGGTTAGGGCAAAGCTTTTCAATCTACTACATATTATACCATTGAATTTTTCAGTTTATTTGACAAGCTTGAATAAATATCTTTCTGAAGTTGTGAAAACCTTTTGAATATTCTATATTTCTGCACAAATATGACCTATGACCTACACCAAGTCCTAAAACTAAATAAAGAGTAAGAAAAAAAGACATTATATTTGGTTAAATATTGGGAATACGAGGAAAAAATCGACATATCTGAGTGAGAAAAGTGTGTGAACCTTTAAAACTAACAGTGAATTAGAAGATTAAATTAGTGTCAGGTGTTTTCAATCAATGGGGGTCGCAATCAAATAGAGGGGGCGGTTCGTTTAACTTGGCAGCTATAACTTTGTTGAAACTTATCATGGCACTAGAAAATAGTTTTGAGCATTAATATATAAAATCGGATCATTTCACTCATTAGATAAATGATGAAGAGCAGTATTTTTGCCTTACTTGTGATTTGTATATAACATTATACCCACAAACACAAAAAATTGGAGTTGCATTCAAATTTAAGGCATTATGGTATGTGTAATGGTGAGGAGGCATAGATGCTCCTACAGAGTTCGTGGGTCAGGTCACTGCAGTGATGCAGAAGAAAGCACTTACCGGGGTTTAACGTTGTTTACTTTCTTCTTCAAGTGGCTATTGTATTTGCTTCCATCCATCACATGACACCTGGTCACGGTCTCCTCATCAGGGCTATCCTCGACCCTCCACTCGCGTCATCACAAAGACACACACAAACACACACAAAATCATGCACTCAGATGTACACAATGGGCCGCTTGTTATCCCCCAACGAGTGTACAGGAAGCCTCTCCGGCAGATTTGAGGGCTCAAATCATGATGTTGGCATGGTTCCGCATGTGCCCCTCAGTCACCCTGAGATCTCATCAATGCAGCCTATTGATACAGCGCTCATTTCCTACAATTAACTGACAACACCACCTCTTATCCCATGTATTACGGGATTATGCCAGGACTCAATGCTAAGAGTCAACAGAAAAACAGTGATCATGATGAATCACTGGCTTTCACTTCAAGTTCTCATTCTGAAAAATGAATGCAGTTAGAGACAACTAAATATACATGATGTACATCTAAGTATTTGCATGCAAATCTTGAATTCAAATAATTTAGCTTTCATTTCTACAGCATCAATTCACAGCAAAGTCATCTCAAGTAGGGCTTCACAATATATTGAAAACTCACCTTCATTGCCTGCATGATATACATATTGCAACAGTTGCCTAAACTGCGATAAATAGAACCTATTTGCATATTTCATAGAAGTGACATGACGCTGTTCCAGGCGCTACTGAGCATTAATTCTCTGTATGTATCAATAGCTGCGTTTCTATTACCCCTAGAATTGCTCAAAGCCTAAATATTGCATAAAAAACAGTAATGGAAATACCTACATTTTGAAAAACCTCTCAAATATCGGCAAAAATTGCTTACGCTCTCATGAGGTAGTTTTTCAGACGTATTGATATACAAGTATATGGCAATAGTGTAATGAAACGCCTTTTTGGCATTTACACTTCACCAGACATGTATTCAGAGCATGTTGCCAGTTTGTAAAGGGCGATAGCCACTCGCTTCCGGTCATTCTGAAAATCTGAATCCATAATTCGTCCCTTATCCGTGTCTGCTCCCGTACACACGGACTTTGCCTCTGAACTATCACCCACTGCTTTTGTCTTCTGACGAGGACAGCGGCAACAGAAACAGACACTCCAAAATGCTAAGTATTTTATATTTCCATCCTTCTCAAAGTGGAGTCTGGCAAGGTGAGATTTTACGAGAATTACGGCTTATGTGCTAAACATCATTCAATGGAAACACATGCAAAACGCAATTGTACTTTGATGAAAACTTTTAGAAAAATCCCTTTTATTTGGCAAAATACTGTAATCGAAACGCAGCTATTGTAGATGCTAACGGCTGCGGTACTGGAGCACATGGAGTGAGTCTTTCGATGGTGGAAGTTAAGGACAGGAGCGAGGAAAATGTGGCTAAACGGAACAGCAAGTCGGCTCCTTGGAGCTACGTTGGTTAGACGAAAGATGACACTATAAACATGTACTCCGCAAAACATGACGGATACTTGTGCCCAGCACCAGGGGACACTCGTACATGCTGCCACCTACAATACAACCATAAGGAGCTATAGATGAATCCAGCAGCTGTTTCGCCATCTCCCGACAAGTTATCAAAAGTTGGTAAAGAAATAGCTTCAAACGTTTGAGAAAGCTGTCAATTACCTATTATATCTCTTGTCTTTAGGCTGCAGGACACCGCTGTACATGATCTGTTTGTGATCTGATCAAATGGTTTTTATTAAGAAAAGTTTCTAAAATTCAGTGTTAACTTAAAATAACACTACTAGCGTTAGCATAAGCTATAAAGTTCATCAGATGTCTGTGCATGAGAGTTTTGCAAGCAGAGATCGGCCCTGATCTTAAAACACTTTTAAAAACACAGTCCAATCAGATTATAATCCAAATGAAACTATAAGATTGCATCAAATGGCTTGGCTTCGATCCCCCATCCTGAGCTCTACCTTCAAGATCAGGCTTAAAACCTTCCTTTTTGATAAATCCTATAGTTAGGGGTGATTAGCCATCCCTTAGT